>JAJHSJ010000006.1:93954340-94216840 GCA_021015155.1 Magnolia officinalis
ATTCACAACCTAGGAGTAAGATTTTCCTGTTTATTACATGCTTTTGGGAGTGCATGAATTGGTAATGTTCATTCATATTGTGGGTGCGTGCTTGTGCTTCTATGGCTGTGTGCAATATTCTACTTCTCTAATGCCTCTCACAGGAAAAAGAAAAAAAGAAAAGAAAAGAAAAGAAAAAGACAATGCAGCCGTTAAGGGAATTTTTCATTATTTCTTTGCTGTTATATTGCAGTTGCTTGAAGCAGCTGGAGAACCAGAACAGACAAAGGCTCTATTGCCTACATTACCTCTGAATGTCCCTGAAATTTCTTTATTTACTGCTACGTTTGAATGTCCCTGTTATTTGGTTCTGATTCTCGCTATTTACTCAATCGCTATCTTAACAAGCACCTTTGCATTGTTATGGTTCTTTGAGTTCAGAACTTTTCTGTTTGGGATTCTTACAGTGGAGAAATCTACTTTCATGGAGAATGAAGTGGTTGCAGCAAATCAAGGGAATGGAACAAAGAGAAAGAGCCAGTTCCAACTTAAATCTGTGGAGAGTTTTTATTTGGGTATCTTTAGCTCTCCAACTTCTGTAAATTCACTGATTTGGTGGTTAGGTTAATTCTATCCTTCCTCATCTCACCACCGATCATCAATCTCAAATCTCAATATCCTCATTTCAGCCATGCTTATCCTTAGAACATGTTGTTCCATAACTGACTAGCATTTTTATTTATTTTTGGATCAACCATGAGTATATGCACTTTCTTATATGTTCCAACTTCTACCATTGTTTGGATGAGTTTATTTAGAGTAGAATGAAATACTTCTGTTGGTCACATACCCATCTGTACATGTTACAAGCTGGGTCAATGGTATTTCTCCCAGATTATGGAGATGAGGATGTTGAAGTAGAGGTATTAAAGTTTTGCAAATACCATTTGGGTGTTCATTTCGCACAAGTGGTGCAAGCGGAACACCCACTGTCCAAAGATTCTAACAGTTGACATCATAGGCACCTCTGTGGGTGGGCCACAAACCAAATATTTTCCATTCGGCTATCAATAAATAGATGGTTAAGCGGAATACCCATGTACATGAGTTCATTTTCATCAACTAGTTTATCTTGCTTGCGTAGTTCAAAAGCTTTGATCTATATCAGCTTACAATTCTAAGATAAAAAACCATTATTCATGGAGGACATATGAGAAGTCTTGTCGTGAGCCATTGACATGTTTTATCTTCTCTTGGTGTGAGTACGGATGTCTAGTTCAGTGACAACTTACACAGAACACCGTATTTTCTTTCAAAATAATTGAATGAACCTGTGGGTTGTAGTATCACGTGGTCTTATGGATATCATCTGATGGGGTATCAGAACTTCGGATATGCAATACAAGAAATAGTGTATTCCCTGTTTCATCCTTGGTATCTTAGCATGCAAATTTCTTGTTGCAGGATGCATTTGTTTTGTGGGACACTTATGGGTTCCCTGTAGATTTGACCCAGGTATGCCGATTAATGGTTTTACCTTGTACAAAATTTTCTTATGCAAGGCTTGCAACAATATAAACTTGGTGTCCTCACTTTCTTCTCTTTCAGCTAATGGCAGCAGAAAAAAGTTTAACAGTTGATATGGAGGGTTTCAACAACGCCATGGATGAAGCCAGGGAAAAGTCTAGGAACGCATCTAATAAGGTATCTGCTTCCAAGCCTTTTCATTATCTCTCACTCTCTCTGCTTGTCATGGATGAAGCCAGGAAAAAGTCTAGGAACTCATCTCATTTTGGTCGTGTACTGACTTCAGTTTGGAGTTTTCTAATAGGTTGGCATTTTTTGGTTTGTTATCTGCAATTTTGTCTAACATCTGGAGGTTATGTTAATTCTTGGCAGCAAGTTGGTGATTCCATAGCGATGGATGCTGATGCACATATTCTGTTTTCAGGTCAAATGGTATCAGGTCAGTATACTTTTTGATCCACATATTCTGTTTTCAGAATTTCACTCGAGATTATTAAATGGGTTACCATTGAATCTTTGGTACAATTGTATCATAAATGATGTAGAGTGATCTTTTCATATTTTCCCAATGACAAAAAAAAGGGAAGTAAAACATGTATCATTTCTAATAGTTTTACTTAATGAATAGTTTTTTTCACTGTTAGCAGATTTGTAGAACTTGTCACTTGTCTGCTTCTCTTTCATCAGTTAGCCCACAAACATGGCCGTGTGCCAACCTGACATGTATGGCGGGAATCCAAGCTCTGCATCAGGTGTGTCCCACTACATTGATGACCTGGTGTGAAAATCAAGCTGGTCAACTCTTCAGGTGTGCAGTGGGCTTCAGGTATGAAAACAACAGATGGTTTTCAGAAAGTTTCGAACTATCTGTATTCTTCATTCATGTATGCCACATTGTTTGACCAGGTTATCTACCCAGCCGAACCCACCTGATTCACGGTTTGGATGTCCTCCACAAGTGCCAGGTTGGGGTCACATGTGGTCCAATGTTTTCCATATCGTTATCGCGTGATATGTCGCACCCTTGGGATACTGTTAGCTGGCACATTTTCAACTTTGTTAGTTTATCCGCCATGTTGAATCAACCAGCCTAGAATTTATGGGCTGAATTCCATGCTGCTGGAAATCTTGAATTTTACTCAGTACTCAATGATAGACAGTGGTATCTTTTCAGTAGCCTTCAAGACTGTAAGAAAGTTTTGAAAGCTTGTTAATCCACTATGTTGGATATAAATAAAGGTTTGATGGATTGTACTATTTACTGAGGCTTCAGATTGACAGATGAAACATGAAACCGTTATCACCCATGTATTAAATTCAAAGAATGCTAATGCTTTTAGAAGTTGGATTGCAATTGCTTTAAGATATTCTAGTTTAGAAGGACACCGTCTACATTTTTTTTCCCCTACCATCTTTTGAAAGCTGTTTTTCTAGTTTAATATTTTTTAGAGCTCCTCTCCAGTCAACGCCAATTAGTTGCGATAAGGCTTGGATTATAATTTTCTAGTCTTTTCTCAAAGCTCTTCAGTACCCTTTTCCTGTGAAGTACTTGGGCTGCCATTTTTGTGACACAAAGGTGCACCATTTTTGCGATGACATGCATTCCATGGCGTAGGTGTGATTGGTATATTATTGTGAATGCTTGGATGCCATCTAGTTTAACTTATCAAGAATCAGGCATTCAAGCTCCAACAGTTTTCCTTTTTCCTTTGAAAAAGAGAGACTAGAGAAAACCTTCTACTGATGGATCTTTGCATGAAGGTTCTCATTAGAAAAGATTTTCAGATCTGGCAGATAACTGATGCATTGGTTATTGCTGCTTGCTCTTCATTGTTGTATTCTTGTAATGCACATATTCCCTACAAAGACCATAAGTACATCTTATTTTGGTTCACCTAATTCCATATATATGTCCGAACAGAATATAGAGCCATACCTGCTATCTTGTTTGACTTGTTCCATTTGGTTTCAGATTTACGATACTGGATCTCTTGAAGGCTCCTTTGGATCATTTAAGGTCAGTAATGTCCAAATTTATGGAGGCTTTATACTCCACATTGGCTCTTTTGGTGGGGAGACTGGCAAGTTTTCTGTTGGTGATAAAGTAATCTGCAAGGTAATACCTTCATTGCTTCAGCATTTTGCTCTCTTTTGTTAACTGCTCTTGTATTTGTGGGTCATCATTTGCACTTGCTGGTGCCATGAACAGGTTGACTATGACAGGCGTACTCTCATTGCCCCAAACCATACTTGCACCCACATGCTAAACTTTGCTCTCAGGGTATGCAATCAAATTCTTAATGGATGCTATTTGCAGTTGCCCCTATGAAAGCACCAAACAGGAGTGCCATGTATGTGTCAAAGTGGCACACATGAGATTCACTGTTCATTGGACAGCCCCTATGGCGAACATGTCCTAGCCAAAAGGAAGGCCAGTCCGCTCATCAGGTGGCCACATGTGTACAGAAGAACGGATGGTTAAAAAGTATAGTCAATGGTCTACGTTCAACGTGGGTGTGGCTCAATCAGTTCACCAGCCCACCTGGTACAGGTGTCACTTTGGCACACGGGATGTTTGTGTTTGGCACTCGCAAATGGATGTTGGGCAACAGTAGCAATCATCTAGTTCCAATTTGCCTGTGCTGTTGGTTCACTCAATGTTGCTGCAATATGATGCAGGAAGTGCTTGGGGATCATGTTTGGCACTCGCAAATGAATATGAGCTGTGCATCATGTCATGCCAATGCCCCTCGAATTATAGATTTCTTCATTCCAAGAATGCATAAATGCATAACTGTGTCATACAATTATACAGCAACTCATACAAACAGCTATGCACTCTTATGAAACAAAAGACTGGCCATTGGCACATATTAGCATGCCTATGCTTCTTATTGCTAGAAATGTTTTCATGTCCTTTAAATGATAAATGCCCAGTTGTGGTTGTTTCTGTTCTTTCTTGGCTTTTGTGGTGTGGAAATTTACCTCGTCTTTCCCTGGACAAGCATTTTCTGCATACAACAGATGATGGCTAACCCAGAGTAGAATTTCATGCCCTCCTGCAACTGTGTCATGTTTAGGATCTGGGCCATTCATCAATTAGGCTTCCACTGTTCATGTGCCATGATATGAAAGTTGACCTGATCCTATTATGAAGGTTGACCACATCAGCATGGAAAAAAAGGAAAAAAGAAAAGAAAAGGAGAGTGAGTATTGAGAACTAACAAACACTACATTCTTCCTGCACATGTGCCAACCTGATGCCCAGACCACCATTATTTCTAGCCACATCACAGAAATGTTGGGGTCCAGCCAATCAACATACCAACTCCCATACACAGACTCAAAATCCTTTCTCATGTCTTTCCATGGAGCTCACGCAATATTTTTCTTGTGAAAAGACAGACATAAGTTCATTTTTTACCCCATTGCCAGATAGTAGCTTCTCTGAAAAGTCGTGTAGATGCTGCTGCAATTCCAGCAGCTATGAAAGCAGATCTCAGAACAGAGATCTCCTGACTGGATGTAAGTATAGCTGGGCCACACCAGCATTTTCTTATCACCACCTTTTATAACTGGTTCAATCAATCATTTCTTGTGGTATTAGATCTATACTAAACATAACTATATATACATTATCAGGGTGAAGTTAGAAAGGCACAAAAGAAGATTGGGGAAGAAAATATTCAGAAATCAGTGAAGGCAGCAGTTGAAGTTGCAGAGACTACGTCTTCGGAAGGTAAATTGTTCTGCATCACTCATGTCGACGTGGGTGTGGACGCAACTGCGATCCGTGAAGCAGTTCTTAAGGTCTTGGAGCAGAAGGTAATCAACTTCCCTGCACAAGTTTCTTAGACGTGTTTGTCTGCATGCATTAGATGCATATACATTACGTACGTACATATGCATTAGATGCAAAAATACCCATTTTCCTGCTTGACACATTCAGTCATATATGCTGATGGTACTGTATTTTGTTGTTGTTTTTTCATGAAATGGCATCTTAATGTAGGACACATTTGGGTTATTTTTCTCTTCAAAGACTGAACTAAAATATCCATTTGCTTGCATCCATTGCATGTATGTATGTATGCATGAATCTGTGGATTTGACACTTTAGGTGGTGTTGGACACATTAATTCTGCTTTTGCTTCCTGTACTTTGAACATATGATCAGCGAACTGAGGAAAAGTATTTGTTTCTTGCAGTTTTGGTACTACACAGGGAAAGCCCAATTTTGTTCCATTTAATGAGGAATTGATGAAATCGGCTTGAGGTATTTCGTATGTCCTATGCTTTCAGAAACAGGTAAATGAGATTTGAGACTCTTGTTTTAGTTTTAGAAAATTTCTTGCTTCAATTTGTTGATGGTGTGCTTCCCATCGATTTGGATCTCACAGTTGTTCTTTGGCTGTTTCATCAATCAAAGATATGTTATCTCAGAAAAGATTTTGTAAAATAGTTTTTTCTATATGAGTCTGTTTTAATTAATTTATTGAAAAGATGAATTCCAATCTTTTCTATATGGATTTCGTAAGGACCATGCAAACACAGTTGGTTTTGAGAAAGGCGCATCGGTGATATTGGATGATTCATGGTTCTCTAAGGACATCTTTTTGGATTGTCTGTGCAAGGTAGAATTCTTCTGCTGTTTGAACATATAGAAATGCTGGGAAGGTTCATAGTAAGGCTGATTGAAGAGGAGATTTGGGAGAAAAGTGCAAGCATTGCTCACATGTGCAAGATCCAGGTTAATGATTTGCCTTGGTTGGCAGACAGTACCAATCATCTATATCCAGCATGCACATGTGGCATACCTGATGAGTGAACCTGTCTTGTGATGCCTGGTGAATGGACAGGATCTCTTACATGTGTACAGTGAATCTCCTCTTTCATATGCTTATCTTCAGCTGTATAGTTTTGCATACCAGTTTTAATCATTCGAAAAATCATAATCAAATCTGAAATCATACAGGTAGCGAGCCAATCTATGGCGATGTGCAGCTAATTCGCAAGAAGATACTAAAGACTGCAAAGGAAGGCATAAAACAGCAAGACAGCAACTCGGAAATCTATGGCAAGATGCAAGCAGTGTTCATAGAAATGGACAAAAGTCCCGCTGTAAGTTTTCTGCTCATGAAAGAACTAGTACTAATAATACACCTGAATGCTTCTGATTTCTGCATATTTAAGAAAATTACAGAAATTCTTACCTGTCATTACCAAGTACTTTGGGATTAGAATGGCTAGTTTTGTGGTTCGGCAAGAAGAAAGAGAGAATGCATAAATTCATCACTAGGATTCTCTACCATCAATGAACACACCCAATCTCTAGGTAGAATAGATCTGATTGCTCAATGGGGATGAAATAGCCACTTGTGAGAAACAAGTTTTTATTGGAAAATGGAAGGGTCATATACTTGTAGAAGGTTCAATCAATATCAATGATTTCATAAACATTGAAATAATTCCTAGTTATAAAGGTTGCCTAGAGCATAATATAAATCATTAATTCACAAAGAATTATAAGCTTGCATCAGTCAAACGTACTTACAGTGGATGTTCTGGTATTGGAGTGAATGTCAGACAGTTGGATGCTAATGAAAGGTGCCTTTTGTAGTCTGAAAGATCTTGTTTGTTACTTTTAGTTGAACTTGTGGAGCTTGTCCTATCAAGCAAGTTGGTTACAAAAAACACTAGTAAATTTATGCTTTTACAAGTCAATTATTTTATGTTCTTTTGATTTTACAGAATTTCTGGTTGCAACCATGGTGTCTCTGAAGTTGCAAAATCTTAAATATATTGCTATTGTAGGTACCCTGGCCCAATGCTTAAGAATGTTTGATCAACTGGTGGGCCAAAGCTCAAGCTTGTCCCATCAACTGGTGAGCCATACATGTACATTGAGTGTGGATTTTACCCAAGTTTAGAGATCAAATCATACACAGCCAACTAAAGTTCTGCATTCAGCTTTATAAAAATTTAGACTATATTTAAATTTGAATTTGTTTATGGATTCTTTTCTAGCAAGAAGATATTTTTCTGTTGGTTGGCATCCCATTGGTAAAGAACTCCTTCTAGTGCCATGGCATACAATTCAATGGTTGTTTTTCCTTTTGGATCAGCCATGAATGAATCTGTGACATGTGTTTGATGCCCTTGCATCATAACCACTGAGGCTTCAAGCTCAAAAAATACTTTTTATTTGTTTGCAATTTATGTATATTATCAAGGTTCATTACCTTTGATTCTCGAAAGCCTTATTTCGTATTTATAAACATTTTCTAATACACCCAAATGTTGGTTAGCATCTTTTGTTATGTTGCAATTTCATGTTTGCATCATTAGGCAATAGCAATTTGAAGCCATTTAAAACAATGTACTGAATGCAGATGAGAAATTTGTGCAACTGTTTGACATATGGGTCTACAATTGCGAATTTAGAGTCTTTTGAATAGTTGTGTATCATTGGTTTTTATGGTTAGCTTGATTTTTAAGGCATCACATTTTCATGTTAGAGTGACCTATGATGGAACTTCTCTAAGTCCCATTTTTCCTTTAAAGGACTGATAAGCTTTATCCTAAGATGATTTGAACTTTTTTTTCTTCCAAAAAAAAAAAAAAAAAAAAAAAAAAAAAAAACTAATGGGTGTTTTCTCTTGAATATAACATCCAATGAATGTATCAGTCACCGCTGTTAAATGCCTTTGCAAAAGGATTCACTAGCTGCTGAAACTAGACCTAACTGCTCACTTTTGTTGCATTTCCATACCTACCATCTTTGCCTTGCCTTTTGATTTCTCTCGTTTTGAGTATTGAGGGGCAGGAATGGAATTGATGGTTCTAATGCTCTATGGTTTTCAGCTACAGGTAACTAACCATGCGTTTTATTCCCAATGGATGCATTAGAAGCTGAAGTTGGACATGTCAATGCCCCTGAAAATCTTTCCTGTAAGAAAATGCATCACATTATTACACAAGATAACAATAGCAGGAGTTGGCTTGCAAACAAAATTGAAAATTTCCAAAAACGAAGAACATAAACAAGATCTATGAGAATTAGAAACATAAAGCTCCACGATCAACAAATATTGTGGAGTAACATTAAACATACTAGTAGACATAGCACATACAATGCATGTGGAGCAAGGTATTCAGAAATGGTAACAGCCGGCTGTATGACAGATACCACGCAGGCCACCTTTAAAGGAAATAGAATGTATCAACCCTATATCAGTCCTTTGAAGGCCCTTTTTATAGGTCGGGTGTTACAGCACCTAATGATAAAAAGAGAGTGCAGGGGTAATAAATAGAGGGAGTGGAGTGTAAGAAAAGTGGGAATAGGTGGAGGGGCAGTTTTAAAATAGTAATAGTTCAAACTGCCAAGACCACCAGGTTGGATATATCCACTTCAAATAGCTCACCATAAACATCTATTTCTTGAATTTTGTGTCGTTAATTGTTTTTATTTCAACTGTTCATTCAACATGCATCCACCAAACGGAAGTCAAATCAATGCAATCCTCTGTTTAATAGATTCAAATGGACCCACGATTTGTATGGTTTATTTTGAGTTCATTACATGCCACTTGCACAAATTTATTAATGCCATTGTATCAACTATCATACTTTGCTGGATCATCAAAGCTTTTCTCATTGTAAAGAGAAAGGAAGCATCTTTTAACACCCAAATAGCTTCTACAAATTACCCGCATGCCCATCGTTTCAGCCAAATAACAAGTATTTTTTATTTTTTCCCCTGATTTTTTCCTGAATACTGAATATATTATTCTTCAGTTGGATGTTTAAGAGATTTACTGCAGTCATCATTCACAGAGATTGTTACTTCTGTTCTTGACAAGAAGGGAACAGAAGAGGCTGTTAAGTTCATTAATATGTTGCAGCCGTTGCTGATGGAGATTCTCTTTTAGAAGGATTATAGAAGTATTCCTTTTTCCATGCTCTAAGACTGCTGATATAGTCAAGGTAATTCTAGGAGAAGTTGAACTATCATAAGACTTTAACCTCCATTGTCAGGTTGCATTAATGATGAACAAACCAGGTTATTAGAAAGCATGATTGAATGGCTGCTAGTTTCTTTCCACTGCCTTATTCTTTTAACTCATTGTATGCTTATTTGTCATCATTTATTTGTAAAGTTTTGTTAATGCAAGTCATGGAAACATTGAAAATATCATATGGTATTGGTCTTAAGTATCTAGTTAGCTATGAGACCACCCAACCCAGATTATGGAAAATAGGATAGACGTCTCTTTCTTTTGTGCATTTTTAGAAATTTCTAGCTCACCATATTACTTGTTCCAATCCCATTCGGATTCTAACTTTGAAGTATCGGTTTTTGCAGCTAAATCACAAATCATGTTTATTTTTTTTGATGTCCTACATTTATAAAATAAATCAAATAGATTGTTTGGATCATGGATAAAGACCCCATATTTGGTTCGCTAATTACAATCAAATCAGTTTCTTCATGAAAACTGGTTAGATGTTTGTTGCCTTTGTTTGGTTAGTGTGCTTGTTGGACTTTTCCTTGCATGCTTTTGTGGTCCAGGGAACAAGTTGACTTTGTATCATTTATATGGTTAGCTCTTACCTGAAGTGAATTTTGTACATAGTTCAACGGGAAAGTGTAGTGTGCATTTTTGAACTAATTTTGAACGTGTAGTGTGCATTTTGAAATAATTTTGAACTAATTTGGCATTTGTTTTTTGTTTTTTTTTTTTTAAAAAAAATATTGAATGAATTTTGTACTCTATATTTGAATGTATTTATAGTCTTAGGCTCCATTTGGTCATCACATTAGTATTTATGAAAACATTTTTTTTGAAAACAAATGGAGCCTAAGCCCTTTTTTAACTCCGCCAATGCAACTCTTTGCATTGCCGGTCCCAAGCCCGGATAAAGGAGGAGGGAGAAGGCTTTAGAATGAGATCGTAAACTATGGAGGAGATCCTGAAAATGCAGTGAGTATCTCTGGTTTTATGATTTTATTTGTATATTCCTGTATTGATTACTCAAGCATGACGGTTATGCGCATTCTTTCAGGTGGATGTTGCATGTGGGAGGATTGGAGCTGCATATTTCAGATTCAAGCATATGGTACGTCTCTTGTTAAGAATGCACATGTATAGTTAATCAAACAATACATTATGTGATATCGTGTGCATGATATCTATGTTGTAATTCCCCTCATGCATTTTGCGTAAAATCCATGTTTATGCATGATTCTCATGCATTGACATGGATTTGGGCAAAAAAAGATCGAACCCGAACCCGATTTCCTAAACCTAAACCTTAACCTATTCTCAAATCCCTAAACATAAACCTACAACTAATCCTAATCTTAACTCCCTAACCAAAACCTAAACCTAAACTTGAAAACCCAAACTTAAACCCGATCCCGAACCAGAACCTGATTTCCTAAACTAAACCTTAACTATTCTCAATACCCTAAACCTTAACCTACAACCTAACCTAAACCTAAACCTAAACCTAAACCTATAACCTACACTTAGAACCTAAACCTAAACCTATAACCTAAACCTAAGCCTAAAACCTAAACCTATGACTTAAAACCTAAATGTTTTCTCAAATCCCTAAACCAAAACCTACACCTAATCCTAATCTCAACTACCTAACCTAAACCTAAACCTAAACTTGAAAACCCAAACTTAAACCCGATCCCGAACCCGAACCCGATTTTCTAAACCTAAACCTTAACCTATTCTCAAATCCTTAAAACTATAACCTATAACATATAACCTATAACCTAACCTAAATAAGAAAATGCAATGAGTATCTCTGGTTTTATGGTTTTAAATGTAGATTCTTGTATTGATTACTCAAGCATGACGGTTATGCGCATTCTTTCAGGTGGATATTGCATGTGTGAGGATTGGAGCTGCGTATTTCAGATTCAAGCATCTGGTATGTCTCTTGTCAAGAATGCACATGATTGGAGTGGCCTGGCCATTTGGACAGGCCGTATTTATGTATTTGCTCAAAATTGATGGAGCAAACCCGGATGTGCGTCAGAGCTATCCGAAAGAGCGGGGGTCCCTGGAAGGTGGGAGCCGCTGTTATGACCATGATGAAGCTGTCCATTTCCTATGGACGGCATTGGAGGGCCTGGCCATTTGGACAGGCCGTGTTTATGTATTTGCTCGAGATTAATGGAGCAGACCCGGATGTGCGTCGGAGCTATCCGGAAGAGCGGGGGTCCCTGGAAGGTGGGAACCGCTGTTATGACCATGATGAAGTTGTCCATTTCATATGGACGGCATTGGAGGGGCCTGGCCATTTGGACAGGCCGTGTTTATGTATTTGCTCGAGAGTAATGGAGCAGACCCGGATGTGCGTCGGAGCTATCTGGAAGAGCGGGGGTCCCTGGAAGGTGGGAACCGCTGTTATGACTATGATGAAGCTGTCCATTTCCTATGGACGGCATTGGAAGGGCCTGGCCATTCGGACAGGCCATATTTATATTTGTATTTGCAGGGACCACACCCGAACCCATTCTCAAATCCTATAACCTATAACCAAAACCTATAACCTATAACCTATAACCTAAATCAAAACCTCTAACCTAAACCAAAACCAAAACCTATAACCTAAACTCAATTCCCTAAAGCTAAACCTACACCTAATCCTAATCTCAACTCCCTAACCTAAACCTAAACCTCAACTTGAAAACCCAATCTCGAACCTGAACCCGATTTCCTAAACCTAAACCATAACCCATTCTCAAATCCAAAAATCTATAACCTAAACCTAAACTAAAACCAAAACCTATAACCTAAACCCGAGCCCATTCTCAAATCCCAAAACCTATAACCTAAACCAAAACCAAAACCAAAACTTATAACCTAAACCCGAACCCATTCTCGAATCCCAAAACCTATAACCTATAACCTAAACCAAAACCAAAACCTATAACCTTAACCAAAACCTATAACCTAAACCAAAACCAAAACGAAAACCTATAACCTAAACTCAAATCCCTAAACCAAAACCTATAACATCTACCCAAACCCATTCTCAAATCCAAAAACCTAAACCTTAACCTAAACCAAAACCTATAACCTAAACCGGAACCCATTCTCAAATCCCAAAACCTATAACCTCTACCCGAACACATTCTCAAATCCAAAAATCTAAACCTTAACCAAAACCTATAACCTAAACCCGAACCCATTCTCAAATCCAAAAACCTAAACCTTAACCTAAACCAAAACTAATAACCTAAACCAAAACCTATAACCTAAACTCAAATCCCTAAAACCTTAACCTATAACCTAAACTCAAATACCTAAACCCGAACCTATTCTCAAATCCCATAACCTATAACCTAAACCAAAGCCAAAACCTATAACTTAAACGCGAACCCATTCTCAAATCCAAAAACCTAAACCTTAACCAAGACCTATAACCTAAACCAAAACCAAAACCTATAACCTAAACCCGAACCCATTCTCAAATCCAAAAACCTAAACCTTAACATAAAAAAACCTATAACCTAAACTCAAATCCCTAAACCTTAACCTATAACCTAACCTAAACCTATACTTATAACCTAAAACTATTCACAAATCCCAAAACCTATAACCTAAACCTAACCTTTCCCTAAACCTATAACCTAAACTCAATTCCCTAGAGCTAAACCTGCACCAAATCCTAATCTCAACTCTCTAACCTAAACCTAAACCTAAACTTGAAAACCAAGACTTAAACCCAATCCCGAGCATGAACCTGATTCCTAAACCTAAACCATAGCCCATTCTCAAATCCAAAAACCTATAACCTAAACCTTAACCTAAACCTAAACCAAAATCTATAACCAAAACCAAAAGCAAAACCAAAACCTATAGCCTAAACCCGAACCCATTCTCAAATCCCAAAACCTATAACCAATAACCTTAACCAAAACCTATAACCTAAACCAAAACCAAAACTAAAACCTATAACTTAAACCAAAACCTATAACCTAAACTCAAATCCCTAAACCAAAACCTATAACCTAAACCCGAAAACCTAAACCTTAACCTAAACCAAAACCTAAACCCGAACCCATTCTCAAATCCAAAAACCTAAACCTTAACCTAAACCAAAACCTATAACCTAAACCCGAACCCATTCTCAAATCCAAAAACCTAAACCTTAACCAAAACCTATAACCTAAACCTAAACCAAAACCTATAACCTAATCCCGAACCTATTCTCAAATCCCAAAAAACCTAAACCTAAGCCTAAACCAAAACCATAACCTATAACCTAAACTCGAACCCATTCTCAAATCCAAAAACCTAAACCTTAACCTAAACCAAAACCTATAACCTAAACCCGAACCCATTCTCAAATCCAAAAACCTAAACCTTAACCAAAACCTATAACCAAAACCAAAACCAAAACCTATAACCTAATCCCGAACCCATTCTCAAATCCCAAAAAACCTAAACCTAAGCCTAAACCAAAACCATAACCTATAACCTAAACCCGAACCCATTCTCAAATCCCAAAACCTATAACCTAAACCAAAACCAAAACCTATAACCTAAACCCGAACCCATTCTCAAATCCAAAAACCTATAACCTAAACCTAAACCAAAACCTATAACCTAAACCAAAACCTATAACCTAAACCTAAACCAAAACCTATAACCTAAACCAAAGCCTATAACCTAAACCCGAACCCATTCTCAAATCCCATAACCTATAACCTAAACCAAAGCCAAAACCTATAACTTAAACGCGAACCCATTCTCAAATCCAAAAACCTAAACCTTAACCAAGACCTATAAACCTAAACCAAAACCAAAACCTATGACCTAAACCCGAACCCATTCTCAAATCCAAAAACCTAAACTTTAACCAAAACCTATAACCTAAACCCGAACCCATTCTCAAATCCAAAAACCTAAACCTTAACCTAAACTAAAACCTAAACCAAAACCTATAACCTAAACCCGAACCCATTCTCAAATCCAAAAACCTAAACCTTAACCTAAACCAAAACCTATAACCTAAACCCGAACCCATTCTTAAATCCAAAAACCTAAACCTTAACCAAAACCTATAACCTAAACCCGAACCCATTCTCAAATCCAAAAACCTAAACCTTAACCTAAACCAAAACCTATAACCTAAACCCGAACCCATTCTCAAATCCAAAAACCTAAACCTTAACCAAAACCTATAACCAAAACCAAAACCAAAACCTATAACCTAATCCCGAACCCATTCTCAAATCCCAAAAAACCTAAACCTAAGCCTAAACCTATAACCTAAACCCGAACCCATTCTCAAATCCAAAAACCTATAACCTAAACCTAAACCTAAACCAAAACCTATAACCTAAACCCGAACCCATTCTCAAATCCTATAACCTATAACCTAAACCAAAGCCAAAACCTATAACTTAAACGCGAACCCATTCTCAAATCCAAAAACCTAAATCTTAATCAAGACCTATAACCTAAACCAAAACCAAAACCTATAACCTAAACCCGAACCCATTCTCAAATCCAAAAACCTAAACTTTAACCAAAACCTTTAACCAAAACCAAAACTTATAACCTAAACCCGAACCCATTCTTAAATCCAAAAACCTAAACCTTAACCAAAACCTATAACCTAAACTAAAACCAAAACCAAAACCTGTAACTTAAACCCGAACCCATTCTCAAATCCAAAAACCTAAACCTTAACCTAAACCAAAACCTATAACCTAAACTCAAATCCCTAAACCTTAACCTATAACCTAACCTAAACCTATACTTATAACCTAAAACTATTCCCAAATCCCAAAACATATAACCTAAACCTAACCTTTCCCTAAACCTATAACCTAAACTCAATTCCCTAGAGCTAAACTTACACCTAATCCTAATCTCAACTCTCTAACCTAAACCTAAACTTAAACTTGAAAACCAAAACTTAAACCCAATCCCGAACATGAACCCGATTCCTAAACCTAAACCATAACCCATTCTCAAATCCAAAAACCTATAACTTAAACCTTAGCCTAAACCAAAACCAAAACCTATAACCTAAACCAAAACCAAAACCTATAACCTAAACCCGAACCCATTCTCAAATCCCAAAACTTATAACCTAAATCTAAACCTTAACCAAAACCTATAACCTAAACCAAAACCAAAACCTATAACCTAAACCCGAACCCATTCTCAAATCCAAAAACCTATAACCTAAACCTAAACCTTAACCTAAACCAAAACCAAAACCTATAACCTAAACCAAAACCAAAACCTATAACCTAAACCCGAACCCATTTTCAAATCCCAAAACTTATAACCTAAATCTAAACCTTAACCAAAACCTATAACCTAAACCAAAACCAAAACCTATAACCTAAACCCGAACCCATTCTCAAATCCAAAAACCTATAACCTAAACCTAAACCTTAACCTAAACCTAAACTAAAACCAATAACCTAAACCAAAACCTATAACTTAAACTCGAACCCATTCTCAAATCCCATAACCTATAACCTAAACCAAAGCTAAAACCTATAACTTAAACGCGAACCCATTCTCAAATCCAAAAACCTAAACCTTAACCAAGACCTATAACCTAAACCAAAACCAAAACCTATAACCTAAACCCGAACCCATTCTCAAATCCCAAAACCTAAACTTTAACCAAAACCTATAACCAAAACCAAAACCTATAACCTAAACCCGAACCCATTCTCAAATCTAAAAACCTAAACCTTAACCAAAACCTATAACCAAAACCAAAACCAAAACCAAAACCAAAACCTATAACTTAAACCCGAACCCATTCTCAAATCCAAAAACCTAAACCTTAACCTAAACCAAAACCTATAACCTAAACTCAAATCCCTAAACCTTAACCTATAACCTAACCTAAACCTATACTTATAACCTAAAACTATTCCCAAATCCCAAAACCTATAACCCAAACCTAACCTTTCCCTAAACCTATAACCTAAACTCAATTCCCTAGAGCTAAACCTACACCTAATCCTAATCTCAATTCTCTAACCTAAACCTAAACCTAAACTTGAAAACCAAAACTTAAACCCAATCCCGAGCATGAACCCGATTCCTAAACCTAAACCATAACCCATTCTCAAATATTCCAAAAACCTATAACCTTAACCTTAACCTAAACTTAAATCAAAACCTATAACCTAAACCAAAACCAAAACCTATAACACAAACCCGAACCCATTCTCAATTCCCAAAACCAAAACCTATAACCTAAACCAAAACCAAAACCTATAACCTAAACCCGAACCCATTCTCAAATCCTATAACCTAAACCAAAACCTATAACCTAAACCCAAACCCATTCTCAAATCCAAAAACCTAAACCTTAACCAAAACCTATAACCTAAACCAAAACCTATAACCTAAACCCGAGCCCATTCTCAAATCCCAAAATCTATAACCAAAACCAAAACCAAAACCAAAACCTATAACCTAAACCCAAACTCATTCTCAAATCCCAAAACCTATAACCTAAACCTAAACCTAAACCTAAACCTATAATCATATGGTGAGACCATTTCTTTTGTGTCAATTTCATTCCTCTTTAACTTTTTTTAAAAAATTTCATTAAGAAAAAATTGGTTATACATGATGCACTTCTTTGACTTTGTCTTTCTTTTCTCCAATGGGTATTCTAATTTATGAGTGACATGACTGTTTGTAGGATGATGGAATATACGAAGCTGTTGAAATTTCATAGTGAAGTCGAGCACATTAATTTCTCTAATGAAGCCAAAGACTTGTATTTTCAGTATTATTGTAATTGTAATTGTAATTGTAATTGTAATTGATTGAATGAATTGAATTGTAATTGATTGTAATTGTAATTGATTAAATGAAGAATTGTAATTGTAATTGATTGAATGAAGGATTATAATTGATTGTAATTGAATGAATGAATGATTGTACAAGTGGTAATTGAATGAACAAATGATTATATAAAAATTTTAATGTCCAAAATAGCTACGATTTTGACCGTAGCCACTAATCTGACAGGTGTAGCCTTAAATTTGGCATGTTGCTAAGAACTTTTAATATATTGCTACGGATTATAACCGTAGCTATTGGAATATATAGCTACGGATTAAATCCGTAACCATAGGTTCCACAGCGCCTATGACTACGGTCATGCTACGGACTAAAACCGTAGCCATAGATCTATGGGTACAGATTTGGTCCGTAGCCTTTGTCTGTTTTCTGGTAGTTATTGCGGATCATATCCGTAGCTGTTGGAACATATAGCTACGGATTAAATCCGTAGCCATAGGTTCCAAACCTATTGTTATGGGACCTACGACTACGCTAGTGCTACGGACTAGATCCGTAGCCTTTGCCCATTTTTCTGGTAGTGAAAGCAGTCTTTACATCCATTTGATGAATGTGAAGATGATGTATAGAAGCTAGCGCAAATAATATCCTAATGGATGTTATCCTAGCTACAGGTGAGTATGTGTCAAAATAATCTATCCCTTCTTTTTGTCTAAAACCCTTAGCTACTAGTCGAGCTTTAAAGGTTTGGATAGTCCCATCAGTGTGATATTTCTTCCTAAATACCCACTTGCAACCTATGGGTCTAGAACCTGGAGGTAAGTTTACTAGTTCCCATGTTTGATTTGATAGTATGGATTCCATTTCATCGTTTATAGCTTCTTTCCAGAAAGCTGAGTCTCTAGAAGATATAGCCTCTTTATATGATTTAGGATCATCTTCTATATTCATCACTATAGGTATTTGTCTTATAACATCTTCTATAATCATCACTATAGGTATTTGTCTTATAACATTTTCTCTATCTGCTTCTACTAGATGAAAAATGATACGTTGTGAGTCTATGTAGTTATCTCCTAGACTCTTCTCTATTCTTGTTCTTTGACTCCTACGAGGTTCAATATGAGCTTCTACTATCTGTGGGGCTGTGCTATCTTGTTCTCTATTAGGAGATTGGATATAATTATCCTTAGACTCCAAGGATAGTGAGTTCTCAAAGAACTCAACGTCTCTTGATTCTATTATTGTATTAGACTCCATGTCTAGAAGTCTATAAGCTTTACTATTTGTGCATACCCTACGAAAGCACACTTAATAGCTCTTGGTCCTAACTTAGTTCTTTTTGGGTCAGGGGTTCTACAATATGCAAGACACCCCCACACTTTAAGATATCCTAGGTTAGGTTTTCTTCCTCTCCATTTTTCATATGGAGATATTCTATATTTTTTAGACGGAATTCTGTTTATAATATGGCATGCTGCAAGCAGTGCCTCACCCCATAGATTTAGTGGCAACTTTGCTCTTATCAGCATTGAGTTGACCATTTCTACTAATGTTCTATTCTTCCTTTCAGCTATTCCGTTTTGTTGAGGTGTATATGGAGCAGTACATTGATGTATCAGTCCATGTTCTTCACAGAAGTTATCGAATTCATTGGAGAAGTATTCTCCTCCTCTATCGCTACGGAGAATTTTAATCTTCTTATTTAGTTGATTCTCTACTTCTGCTTTATATATATACTTTAAACATGTTCAATGCTTCATCTTTGCTCTTTAATAGGTACACATACACATATCTAAAGCAATCACCTATAAAGGTTATGAAGTACCGTTTACCTCCACGAGTAAGAATGTCGTTTAACTCACAGATATCACTGTGCACAAGATCCACTATTTGAGACGATCTTTCAACACTTGGAAAAGGTTTCTTCGTCATTTTGGATCGTATGCACACTTCACATTTTTCGGTTTCATTATCTGTGTATGAGATTAAACCATTCTTAGTCATGAACTTCAAGGTACTATACCCTATATGGGCTAGTCTATCATGCCACAGTCCAGAGGATTCAACCATATACGCAGAAGTGCTACTTTCATTCAGAGAAAACTTAACCATTCCGTTACAAGCATATCCCTTCCCGACAAAATTTCCATTCTTGGACAGGATCAGTTTTCCTGACTCGTACACCACCCTTATGCCTGGTTTACCCAGAAGGTCCCCAGAAACTAAGTTTCGCCTCATGTCTGGAACGTGCAGTACATTGGTCAGAATCACTTTCTTCCCAGATGTGAATATCAGTTCGATAGTTCCTTTGCCGACGACCTTTGATCGAACTTCATTACCCATTTGGACTTCTTGACCATCGGTCAATTCCTCATGGGTTTTGAAGGCTGATTTGTCGTAGCACACATGTACTGTAGCGGCAGTATCATACCACCAACCTGAAACTTTGCCTTGGATGGTATTCACCTCAGTGATCATAGCCACTATATCGCCTTCTTCTACTGCACTTGCCTCTTGTTTAGACTTGCGATATCGGCATACTCGAGCATAGTGCCCGATTTTTCCACAGACATGGCATGGGCCTTTGAACTTTCCGTTCTTCTTTTGGGTGTTTTTCTTGAATTTCCCTTTATTGAGTTTCAGGGAATGTCCTTCTCGGGATGTTTGTTATTAGAGTTCTCTACTGCATGAACCTTGGACGAGGCATTCCCGTTATCATTCTTTCTGTCGCGGTTACGGGATTCTTCCTCAATTCTGAGGTGTTTCTGGATTTGTTCCAGTGTGTAGTCCTCAGTTTTATGCAGCAACTTCTTTCTATAGTCTTTCCACATCGGTGGCAATTTGGCAATTATAGCCCCGACTTGGAATGATTCAGGAAGATCTATCTTTATCGCTTTGATTTTGTTTACTATTAGTTGCAATTCTTGGATTTGGGGTAGCAGCGGTTTAGCAGCGGTTTGTTATTACCATGTTGAAGTCAAAATACTGGCGATGAGAAACTTGTTGGTACCTTCTTCTTCAGCTTTGTATTTGAACTCCAGAGCAGTCCAGATCTCCTTTACTGATGACGTCTGTTGGTACAGATCGTACAGTCGGTCGGAGAGAGCGTTCAGAATGTGTCCTCGACACAAGAGTTCGTCTTCGACTCGTTTGGTGCGGGCGGCCACCTGTTCAGGTGTGTCGTCGTCGGTTGCTTCAGGTAGCGCTTGCTTGCAAATTTGGTATCTAGTATGTAGTAGATCCTTAGCGCCGTTAGGAGAAATTTAGCTTTCTTGCCATCTCGTAAAATTGGTTCCATCGAACCGATCAAGACGTATCAAGTCCTGATTCATCAGCTTGATGGATGAAAACACTGTCGGCTTCCATTACAGGAATAACGTTTTAAGATTGTTGAGAATTTTATACAGATTAATGTAATATCTGTATAATATGGAAACCAAAAATCACTACGGTCAGAACTAAGGACAGGCTGAAGCACGTCTGAAACGCTGTCCTTAAAGCGTTATTTGCCCCTACTCAAGTGGATTGAGTATGCTGATAGGTTACAGGCAAATTGCTTCTAGGATACGACAAGCCTGGTGTGGGTCTGCGTTCAGCAAACACGAAGGCCCACCAAATGGAACTCTTTTACACACTATCTGACAATATTACAATATAAAAGAAAAATCCCAAAAGAAAGAGAAGAAAGAGAAAAAGGAGTTTGACCACTGCACTGGTCAGTTCAATTCGTCAGCCACTGGTTCAGTTGAACAGTCCTAGACCACACCTCTGGTCTATTCTTCAAGCTAAGGTTCAAGCCTTGCTTTGTTGCTGGAAATATTATAATATTATATGAGTGGAGAGGGGCTGGTTGTCTATGTTCGTATGGATTTGTTGGAGTGAGTTGAGATGGTTTGGAAACCCATCTAGACCCTCTTTTTATAGGCTATGATGGCTGGGGTTTATGGTCCAGGGAATTAAATTCCATAATCGTTTTCTAGCTGTTGGAGTAAACTAGCCGTTATATGGCTGTTGGAAACTAGCCGTTATATGGCTGTTGTGAGAGAGCTGACTAGCCATTTTATAGCTGTTGGGCTAGCCGTTTTATGACTGTTAGCAACAGTTTCTGTAATTAACTCCATAGCTGTACACATTTGTGCAACAGCTATATTTCCAGCCTCTATATAATCAGAGGGACTCTCATTCAGTCCTCTAGATTTACGTCCAGCCAACCATCTGCATTAGCCATAGCGCACCGCGACTCGCACCCGTCTCGCTCTGGTTCGCGAAGGGAGCGACCCTCTGCGACACGATGCGCAAGTGCAAAGTGCACCACTAGCGCCTCTACAGCCACACTGCCTCACAAGCCCACGCCCTCGCACCGAGCCCGAGCCCGAGCGCGCGCGCGGGAACACGCAAGGTCCATAGTCCACGGACTACGAAGGTAAATATTATAATACTCCACTTTTTTCATTTAAACCAGATTTCCTTCTCTTCTCTTTCCCATGTGGGACTATTCCCAAAAACTTGAAAACCGTGTTTTTTCAAACATCTTTTTCAAATAAATTATTATAATATATTATTAAAATATATTTTAAAATCAATATATTTATAACAATGCCGTTACCTAGTCGTCGTATCCCCGTTCAAGGACTCGCCGATCCCCGTTGATAATACAACCGGCACTGCTATCTTACACTACTCAGGCATGCTCTGCGCATCGCCGACCACCCTCACGACCCCCCCTCCCCAAAACGCCACCCCCGTCGCAACCAACTTCAATGCCGCTCTCCGTAGCTTGAACTCGAAAAGTTCCCAGCCAACGTCCCCCTAACCGTCGATCACTCCCTCCTTTTCACGGTGGGCGTTGGCTTCATTCCATGCTCCACGTGTAACAATGGCAAACGTCTGGTTGGTGACATCAACAACATCAGCTTTGTGATGCCGACGACTGCTCTCCTCCAATCGCATTTCTTCAACATGAGTGGAGTCTTCACCAGTGATTTCCCCGGCAATCCGCCGATCACTTTCAATTACACCGGAACGCTGCCGTCGAACACGCGAACCACTAACGGGACTCGGCTTTATAGGCTGGCGTACAATTCAACGGTGCAGATCGTGTTTCAAGACACGGCCTTTATATCGCCCGAGAACCATCCGATCCACCTTCACGGTTTCAATTTCTTCGCTGTCGGGAGAGGATCGGGGGATTTCAATCCGAAGACGGATACACCAATTTCAATCTTGTGGATCCGTAGAGAGGAACACAATCGGCGTCCCATCTGGCGGATGGACGGCTATCAGATTCAGAGCTGATAATCCAGGTAATCAAACAAACACATGCAAACTTTCAATGGCCTCTTAGATTAGAAGATCATAGCGATCCATTCTTTGACCTTTCTTCAATCAAATTTGGAACGTTGCTTATTAACTTCATTTTCTAGATAGTCCATCATGACTTACCCTTATAGGTAGACTTAACTATTCAATCCAGATCCTACGTTATCTTCCGGAAAGAGATTTTAGTCTTCCACATATTCAAGACACGTGCCATTATGGAAAATGCGTGTGAGATCGGATCTGTGTATTAAGTGGGCCACGCTGTCTAGATCTCCTTGCCTAAAATGCAAGCAATTTCACTCCTCGGGTGGGCCAAAGTGTATCAAACAAATGGATGGTTAGATAAAACATATCTTAGCCGTCCGTTTGTCTTGGAGAACGTACGTTACCTACCTGAGTAGAAACATCTAACCTGCGTTGTGGCCCACCTAAACGAATTAGCACGTGCGATTCCAGGTGGATGGGCAGATGACGAAAACCTCTAACAACCAAATTCATGGCCCATCATCGGCCACGTGGCTGCTGGTAGTGGATAGTGTTGAGACGTTATCACCCACCTCACCTCTACACTTAGCTTTCAAACAACAAGCCTCTCTGACAGACATTGCCCACCTGTATCTTACAGGGTTATTTGATACTCTGCCTGCGTATGAGACTTGAAACGTAGGCGCTTAGAAACGGTACACGTGGAAATTATTAACTGATATTTAACTGACTAAATAATGGAGCCCAGTATCATTAATTTACATCCCAAATAATAAGATTATTGAACAATCCTAACCTCTGATTCTTGAAAACTCTTTTGTTGAAATAAGACCGTTGGATATTTTTCACTTTCAACCGTCTAATAAATGTCCACAAATCTGATAGTCTGATACTAAAATAACCCAGTATTTGGTTTATGCTGGATTAAAACTAGTAATCCTTATTTTAACGGTTTATTTTGGATTGACACGTGTGCAAGTTCTAAATAATTTTAAGTGCCTGCGTATGATCCATCGCACTGCCAGAGTATCAAAGTTTTCTCATATTTTGTCGTGGTGAAGTTGATGATACTAGTACCGATGGCGGCTTTCGGTTTCTACAAGTGGGCCCATTATTCAATAATCTGGTCTGTTGGTCTCCGAAAGTCTTGGAGATTGTAAAACCCTAGCAACTGATCTTGGGGGATTAATATCAGATCAATGTAGACCGTTACTGATTTTTCTCTTGTTGAGAGTCTCTTCAAAGGCCACAAAAATGAAAGGTCAGGATTATCTCATGGAACATACTATTTGATCATGGGCTCCACTTCTAAAAAGCGACTGGTGTGATTATGTGGGTGAAACCAATCTGCCGGAGTGCACAGAGACGAACGGTCGGGATGCTATACATGCTTGATACGTGCTGAGTATCCCCTGCCCAAAAAGGGCTGGTGACATGCACATGTGATGAAGCCACCAGGTCTTAATTTTTCTATAGCATGTACATGCACAACGGTATGTGTGAATGCATACGTGCGGAACGCACGTGTTGCAGGGTTGTGTATAAAAATGCATGTACTTGGGTGCAGTATTTTCTTGTAGATGCATGCATGGGTTGTGTTTGAGCTAGTTTCAGGTAGGTGGCCCTTGACGGTCCAAAACATGGCCCCTCCATGATGGGCCCACAGGCCTGCATGATCAGAAAAGACCAACGGTTTATATTCAACACCTGGTCAGATGAACGATTCCGATTTCCAGTTTGGTCCTCACGTAACATTGGAGATCCCATGGACAATATCATCAGGTGGGCCCCACCTGGTATGTACCCTGGTAAAAAAACTAGGCTCATCCATCCATCAGTGTGGCCACAATTTTAGCAGATCAGCCAAATTTTTGTTTGGATCTAGGATAATATTCGGTGATCCTGACCGTTAATTTGAGGAGATAAAAAATCGATTGTGGCTACTTCCAAAATCTTCAAGATTGGAGGATTCTAAAGTTCAGTTCAACTACCCACATTCAATATTCAAAGAGAGGTTTAAATGGTCAAAGCACTGAAATATTTCAACCTGGGACTCCATTTCTGGTATTCCTCATTCTAAGGTAAGGTCAGTACCTGTAAACGGTTTGGAACATATGAACATGACCTCAGATCCAACGGCTGTACTTCTCTGCAGGTATCCTATAATGGGACCGGATCACTTACAACTCCATGCGTGGGGCCCACTGTGATGTGTACATAACATCCAATCCGTCCATCACGTGTGTCTCCTCCGGTTCTCTATGGTGCAAAAAAAAAAATCAGTTTGATCCAAAACTCACTTTGGCCACATCAGAGGGAACAAGTGGGATGGGGACACCCACCATTAAAAGGCTTCCAGATTGGTGGGGCCCACTGCATTTTTTATATGCAATCTAATCCATTCAGAAGATACAGGATGAACAGACACCCCAAAAATCAAATTCATTCCAAAATTCAAGTGGGCCACACCAAACAGTTGTAAAAGTTCCAGTCATGATTTCACATGGTGTGGCACATCTGAGTCCTGGATAACCTGATTCTACTGCTCACGTAGAGCACAAGGGGTCACAGATAACCAACGGTGGATATCATAGACACGTCAAAGTGGTTCCCACACACTTACATTGTAGGACAAGCTTATCCTACGGTAGTTGTACTTCTTTTTGCCACCACCCATTTTTCACTTTTGAGAGTTTTAGTGCGATGTGAAAATGGCCCAAAAATAAAAATTAAAAAGGCTTAATAGCTGGGTCCTTACTCTTACCCGGGTGGTAGACTCCCGGGAGTTTCAACACCGGGTCAAGGGTTCGAGTGCGTGTGTGTGTGGGGGGCGTGTGCGTGTGTTTATATATAAAAAAAGGCTTAATAGCTCAGTTTGACAACTGTAATGAAAGAAAGATACAAGCTATGTAATATGCAAGAAAGGTTCAACAAAAACAAAACGTTTGTAAATGAAAACCTCGTCTGAAGAATCTCTTCCACCAAACCAGAAAAACGACATTCCAGCAAAATATCACTTCCACTTTATAAGGTTGTGTTGGTAAGTCATTCATGCATACCAAGCAAAGAGAGAGAGAGAGAGAGAGAGAGAGAGAGAAGAGACATAGACAGACAGAGACATGAAATCGTGGGTTCGAGCCTTGGTGCTAGTGGCTTCCTTTCTTCTCCCGACGGTCCTTGAATGTCAGGTCCAACACTACAAGTTCAATGTAAGTAGTGTTTTGTATGTCCGCTCGGTGGTGCGCCCATTCAATGTATTGTGCATGGGCACATTACATTATTTTTGGGAAATTTGGGAATGTGGCATGCGAAGTGCTACGTTTGATTGTGTTGTGTCATGATCACATTATATTTCAGAGACATGAGAAAATTGTTGTATGATATGATATTAGATGTTTACTGTTGTGACATTTTAGGATGAGAGAAGTTAATGTATGCAAATCTCTTAATGTCTGCGATCATTGATAATAGTCAGAATCTCAACTTGGATTTAAAAATGGAATTTAGATAATTTCATGCTGTGGCTTGGTTAGAAAGAAAATGATAGGGTAGATCACTCAAGCTGTACTAGAGCAGATTTTTTTGAATGGTATTTTGAAAGCATTCTGAATATTTTTAAAAGTGATTTTAGATGTCAATTGTCTTTATTTTAATTGATTTTAAAATGAGAGTGAATTTCTATTTTAAAAATGAGTGTTTGAAATCTAGTCCACCCTCCCAATGGGTTTTTCATGTGCTGCGACTTAGGATAACTAGTTTGATCAGCTGTCCACATATGGAGATTGTGGAATGATGGTGCCCTTCACCTTTAAGATGGGTTACAGTAATCAGAGATTTGAAATCATGTGGAACTAGATGGAATTTAGTCACGTAGACCAAGTGGATTTGAAATCATAGTTTTGAAGTGGGAGCTTAGAAAGAACTTTTTAGAGATTTGAATTTCTCTTAAATCCAAATCCCTCAGATTTCTTGCTATCAAATGACCAAATAACATCCTATCCCTGCAAATCTTTTCAATCCATGTTTACAAACAAGCACTTACATTGATCACATGATTCTGAATATAAATATTTCTAGTTGATTGTGGATCATCAAAAGGACAACTATTGCTGGTTCACATTCAACCCCACGAATCAACCGCAGGAGTCATGCTCTCAGTACGACTTTTGGTTACTCCATTTTAAATAAGCATCCAGTATATAGACGGTTCTGATACCGGAGCATCTAGGAATGTGGGATCCCCTCAGAAATAACACTCCTTCCAACCTTCTTTCTCCTATAAAGAGAACAAAATTGCCTAAACAAGCAAATATTAAAAAACAAGGCATAAAAATACTACAAGAAATTAATGGATTTTATAGTGAAAATGAGAAGATGAATTTTGAGATGTCCGTGCTAATGTGCGCAGGTGGTGATGAAGAATACAACTCGGCTGTGTCAATCCAAGCCCATCGTAACCGTCAACGGGCAATTCCCAGGGCCCACTCTCTATGCAAGGGAGGGTGACAATGTGCTCGTGAAGGTTGTCAACCACGTCAAATACAATGTTACCATCCACTGGTGAGTTGATATATCAAACCAACCCAGTTCAGCCCAACCCATGAGCCAAGAGCCTGCATGGCCCACCTTCTGGCACTTTAGATAGTTGGCCCATATCCAACCCATATCAGACCCAGATGCAACCTATAGGGCTCAAAGCTCAGCCCCAATATGTCCCAAAAAGGACTGGACTCGGGGTAGCAGTCCATGGCCGAACAGAGCAAGGATGGGGCACGGCCGGCTTAGTAAGGAAAATTATTTAAATGATCAAAGGTTTGAAATTGTCTAATCTTAGATTTTTTTTATTTTTTTTTTAAAAATTTTTTATTTTATTTTTTTTTTTTTTTGGGTTTTATATGCACAACGATTCCCATTGTATCAACGGTTTGGATCATTGAAAATATGATTAAGAATAATGGAATCTTGTGTTTTGGTTTCACAGGCACGGTATCCGGCAGTTTCGCACTGGGTGGGCTGATGGGCCGGCATACATCACGCAGTGTCCGATCCAGCCCGGAAATCAGTACATCTACAACTTCACTATCACAGGCCAAAGAGGAACTCTTTGGTGGCACGCTCACATCCTCTGGCTACGTGCGACGGTGCACGGCGCCTTCGTCATCCTGCCCAACCTCCCGCACCTTACGTTCCATATCCGTTCCCAACGCCTGATAAGGAAGTAGTCGTGATACTAGGTGAGCATACACACCTTCTAATATATGTGGGGCCCACCTTCAATGACATAATCCATGTGATGGGATTAAAAATGGGAGGACCATGGCTCAATATTTTCCAAACTGGATATGATCCATGCAATGATCACATCCAACGGTCTGTGTCTTACGATGGCCCAATGAGACGGTTAGGATCATCCGATAGGGTGGAGTTCTTTGGTGTATCTTCTATCAATCAGATGGACGGCCTTACATGTTAAGTCTGTTGTGCCAGACAAATGCCTGATCAGGAATTGAATCTTACATCATAAAGTAACCTGGACGGTTTGGATTCTTGTTTTGATTTGATTTTATCTGAATTACAGGCGAATGGTGGAAATCGGACACAGAAGCTGTGATCAACGAGGCTCTGAATTCTGGGTTTGCACCGAACGTATCAGACGCCCACACGATCAACGGCCATCCTGGGCCACTCTCAAATTGCTCTTCCAATGGTAATACCACCGTGGAAATATCTAGAACTCATTGAGTGAGTCGACTCATAACTCGACCAGACCATTTAAACTCTATACTTGGAATGAGTCGATTCAGTCTAGATTTTTAAATAAAAACGGCGAGTTCTTCAAACTCAGTGGAATCAGTGGGCCCATCGATGGCCCACCTGTAAGATTCAAAACCGCTAATTTGGCGCGCTTTCTATAATGCGCAGGTGGGTTCACGTTACAGGTAAGGAGAGGCAAGACCTACATGCTCCGACTCATCAATGCTGCACTCAATGAAGAGCTCTTCTTCAAAGTAGCTGGCCACAAGCTGACAGTAGTCGAGGTCGACGCCACCTACACCAAACCCTTCAAAACCGACACCGTCCTCATCACCCCAGGCCAGACAACCAACGTCCTCCTAACCACTGATTGCGCCCCGGGCCGTTACCTAGTCGCCGTATCCCCTTTCATGGACTCGCCGATCGCCGTTGATAATACAACCGGGACTGCTATCTTACACTACTCAGGCATGCTCGGCGCATCGCCGACCACCCTCACTACCCCACCTCCCCAAAACGCCACCCCGATCTCGACCAACTTCAATGCTGCTCTCCGTAGCTTGAACTCGAAAAAGTTCCCAGCCAACGTCCCCCTAACCGTCGATCACTCCCTCCTTTTCACGGTGGGCCTTGGCGTTAGTCCATGCTCCACGTGTAAGAATGGCATTCGTGTGGCTGCGGACATCAACAACGTCAGCTTCGTGATGCCGACAACCGCTCTCCTTCAAGCGCATTACTTCAACATAAGTGGAGTTTTCACCAATGATTTCCCCGGCAATCCGCCCATCACTTTCAATTACACCGGCACAGTGCCGTCGAACTTGCAAACCACAAATGGGACTCGGCTTTATAGGCTGGCGTACAATTCAACGGTGCAGATTGTCTTGCAAGATACCGGCTTTATATCGCCAGAAAACCATCCGATCCACCTTCACGGTTTCAATTCTTCGCTGTCGGGAGAGGATTGGGGAATTTCAATCCGAAGACGGATACCGCCAATTTCAATCTTGTGGATCCCGTAGAGAGGAACACAATCAGCGTCCCATCTGGCGGATGGACGGCTATCAGATTCAGAGCTGATAATCCAGGTAATTAAACAAACACATGCAAACTTCCAATGGCCTCTTAGATTAGAAGATCATAGCCATCCATTCTTTGACCTTTCTTCAATCGAATTTGGAACGTTGCTTATTAACTTCATTTTCTAGATAGTCTATCATGACTTACCCTTATAGTTAGACTTAACTATTTAATCCCGATCCTACGTTATCTTCCGGATAGAGATTTTCGTCTTCCACACACGCTATGGCCTCACTAGAATTTTCGATAAAATTAGGATTTTCTCTCTTATTTGGGTGATGGGACAAGACATTAATCTTATATGGGTGATGGGATGAGAATATATTTATATAAAAGAAGGTTAGAGAAGCTTACCCATCCCACTTCTCTCCTCTTTGGTCTCCATATAATAGATTTTTATATTCGGCTTAATAATAATGTACAATACCACTATTCAAGTAACCCGCCTCAAACTTATTTGCAATGATTACAACTGTAATAAGGCTCATTGAATCATTGAATCTAAATAATTTAATGGTTAGATTTAAATCGATAATCATGTGAAGCCCACCTAATTGAGTCTTTGTTAGGCATACAATAGCAAGATACATCAAGGAAAAAAAAAATCATTTTTAAAAAGTGTTTTTAGACTTTACATGCCCCTCTGATTGGATGTCTACCCTATTATATATGGTGGGTCATGACCTACTCTATCATTTCCCACCTAGTCTAACGGTCAAATCTAGCCACTCATAACATATATTCTCAAAGGGCTGGACTTCGGCTGGACTATTAGGCCCGGCGGCTGTGATTAAAAGCTTGTCGCTAATTAATGGTAGAAGTGGCTTGATGTCTGGGCCATGGTAGGTGGAACACACCTAATGAATGGCCAGGATCTTATAAAAGTGGGTTGATGGGCCGAGTTCAGGCTCGCTTTATTGATAATCATATGGAGGATAGGGCACGGCTATTTTTTTGCCTGTAAGGCTTGGGTGGGCCCGACTGATGATGGTCCACCACTAAACTATTACATTGTGTTTTTCTCTATTGCTTGTGCAGGTGTTTGGTTCTTACATTGTCATTTGGAAGTGCACACCTCATGGGGACTGAAGATGGCATTTGTGGTGGACAATGGCAAGGGCCCCAACCAATCGCTTTTGCCGCCTCCGTCTGACCTTCCAGCTTGCTAGGCCCGCCAAACAGGCCATGATGAGGATGCCAAAAAGAGGAACAAAAATTCAGTGTTCTCTTTTCTTACTATCACCAACTGATGGACGGACGAGAGTTGTTGAAGTGTATCGCGAATAAAAGCCAATGTAATTTTAAGTTTTTGTAACTCCATTTCGTTTTCAATCATCATCTAAGAGTTAAATTATTCAAGTTCCGGCTAATCTCGCTGGTAATTGATTAACAATTTGATGTTGTTTTCGTGGTTGTTTGGCTAGCTTTCTTAATCTGTTTGGATCTCATTTTAAAAGGGAATGGTGGGTGAACCATCCTAGTCAGATAGCAGCTTAGGATTGAATCTAATTAGCTATAATGACTTAGTGCATTGACCATTTGAAAGGGGTTTTTTAATAGAACAAGATGGGTCCCACTCATGGCTCAATCGCAAATGAAGTGAATTTCAACACTGAGGTCATAGGTTCTGTGGCCCCCAAGAAATTTAAGCTTGATCCAAAACTTCTGTGGCCCCCAAGAAATTTTCAACGGTAGAAGTTGAATTCAATTGTTTCCTGTAGTGTGATCCATTTGAACATTGAAAATGCTTCAATTTTTTTGGCTCAAGCCCTAAATTTATCTGGTAAAATGGATGGACGGAGAAGATAAAATACATAAATCATGGTGGAACTCACAGAGTTAATTTACTCGGTACGCATAGTTATTGCTCTGCAATCCGTTTCCGTCGGACGCGGTCTGGCTGTCCATTCCAGCTATCTGGTGTCAAAGCTCTGTGGGCCCCACCATGATGTATGTTTTTCATCCACGCAGTTCATGTATCTTTCCATATCATTTTATGTAACGATACAAAAAGTTAAGGCAGATCCAAAGCTCAGGTGGACCACACCACAGGAAACAGTGGGGATTGAACCATTACCATTGAAATTCTCTTGGGGACCACAAGTTTTGGATCAAAGATGATATTTGTGATTTACCTTTCTCTAGATCTCTGTGACATTATCAACAGGTTGGAAGGGAAATAAACATTACAGTCAGAAAGTTTTTAATGGTGGATGTTCAAACAACAGTATTTTCCTGTGGTGTGTTCCACCCGAGATTTAGATCTGCTTCATTTTTGGATCATGCTCCAAAATTGAAATGAAAAAAATGAATGGATGGCATATATAAAAACACATACATCATGGTGGGGACCACAGATTTGACACGAGCTAGCTGGCTGCTGTTGGGTCACCAAGCAAACCGCGTCCCTGATTGTCCCACTTATACATGGCCCTACTTGATCTACAAACTGACTGGTGTGATTGTGGTCGTGGGGTTGAAACCAATCTGTCAGCTTGCACACAAGATGAACGGTCTTGATGTGATACATGCTTGATAAGTTCTGATCCCTTGCCCTTAAAGCATATGCTGGTGAAATGCACGTCATGAAGCCTTCATGTCTTTATTTTTCACTCGCTTGGACATGCACAACGGTTTGTGTGATGAGGGCATTGTTACGTGCGCATGCATGCGTGCGTTCCACACGTGTTGCATGGTAGCGGATAAAAATACATGTATGTTCCACACCCCAAAAATCAATTCATTCCAAAATTCAAGTGGGCCACACCAAACAGTTGTAAAGGTTCCAGTCATGATTTCACATGGTGTGGCCCATCTGAGTCCTGGATAAGCCTGATTCTACGGCTCAAGTAGAGCACAAGGGGTCACAGATAACCAACGGTGGATATCATACACACATCAAAGTGGTTCCTACACACTTACATTGTAGGACAAGCTTATCCTACGGTAGTTGTACTTCTTTTTGCCACCAACCATTTTCCACTTGAGAGTTTTAGTGGGATGTGAAAATGGCTCAAAAATAAAAATTAAAAAGGCTTAATAGCTGGGTCCTTACTCTTACCCGGGTGGTAGACTCCGGGAGTTTCATCACCGGGTCAAGGGTTCGAGTACCCACCAGTGGTGAAATCCCATGGCGTGCGTGTGTAAGCATGTGCGTGTGTTTATTAAAAAAAAAAAAAAAAGGCTTAATAGCTCAGTTTGACAACTATAATGAAAGAAAGATACAAGCTTTATGTAATATGCAAGAAAGGTTCAACAAAAAACAAAACGTGGTAAATGAAGACCTCGTCTCTGAAGAATCTCATCCACCAAACCAGAAAAACGACATTCCAGCAAAATATCACTTCCCTCTTTATAAGGTTGTGTTGGTAAGTCATTCATGCATACCAAGCAAAAAGAGAGAGAGAGAGAGATAAATAAGAGACATAGACAGAGACATGAAATCATGGGTTCGAGCCTTGGTGGTAGTGGCTTGCTTTCTTCTCCCGACGGTCACGGTCGTTGAATGTCGGGTCCGACACTACAAGTTCAATGTAAGTAGTGTTTTGTATGTCCGCTCGGTGGTGTGCCCATTCAATGTATTGTCCATGGGCACATTACATTATTTTTGGGAAAATTGGGAATGTGGCATGCAAAGTGCTACGTTTGATTGTGCTGTGTCATGATCACATTATATTTCAGAGACATGAGAATATTGTTGCATGATATGATATTAGATGTTTACTGTTGTGACATTTAGGATGAGAGAAGTTAATGTATGCAAATCTCTTAATGTCTGCGCTCATTGATAATAGTCAGGATCTCACCTTGGATTTAAAAATGGAATTTAAATAATTTCATGCAGTGGCTTGGTTAGAAAGAAAATGATAGGGTAGATCACTCAAGCTGTACTAGAGCAGGCTTTTTTGAATGGTATTTTGAAAGCATTCTGAATATTTTTAAAGTGATTTTAGATGTCAATTGTCTTTATTTTAATTGATTTTAAAATGAGAGTGAATTTCTATTTTAAAAATGAGTGTTTGAAATCTAGTCCACCCTCCCAAATGGGTTTTTCATGTGCTGCGACTTGGGATAACTAGTGTTGATCAGCTGTCCACATATGGAGATTGTGGAATGATTGGTGCCCTTCACTTTTAAGATGGGTTACAGTAATCAGAGATTTGAAATCATGTAGAACTAGATGGATTTTAGTCACGTAGACCAAGTGGATTTGAAATCATAGTTTTGAAGTGGGAGTTTAGAAAGAACTTTTCGAGAGATTTGAATTTCTCTTAAATCCAAATCCCTCGGATTTCTTGCTATCAAATGACCAAATAACAGCCTATCCCTACAAATCTTTTCAATCCACGTTTACAAACAAGCACTTACATTGATCACATGATTCTGAATATAAATATTTCTAGTTGATTGTGGATCATCAAAAGGACAACTATTGCTGGTTCACATTCAACCCCACGAATCAACGGCAGGAGTCATGCTCTCAGTACGATTTTTGGTTACTCCATTTTAAATAAGCATCCAGTATATAGACGGTTCTGATACCGGAGCATCTAGGAGTGTGGGATCCCCTCAGAAATAACACTCCTTCCAACCTTCTTTCTCCTATAAAGAGAACAAAATTGCCTAAACAAGCAAATATTAAAAAACAAGGCATAAAAATACTACAAGAAATTAATGGATTTTATAGTGAAAATGAGAAGATGAATTTTGAGATGTCCGTGCTAATGTGCGCAGGTGGTGATGAAGAATACAACTCGGCTGTGTCAATCCAAGCCCATCGTAACCGTCAACGGGCAATTCCCAGGGCCCACTCTCTATGCAAGGGAGGGTGACAATGTGCTCGTGAAGGTTGTCAACCACGTCAAATACAATGTTACCATCCACTGGTGAGTTGATATATCAAACCAACCCAGTTCAGCCCAACCCATGAGCCAAGAGCCTGCATGGCCCACCTTCTGGCACTTTAGATAGTTGGCCCATATCCAACCCATATCAGACCCAGATGCAACCCATAGGGCTCAAAGCTCAGCCCCAATATGTCCCAAAAAGGACTGGACTCGGGGTAGCAGTCCATGGCCGAACAGAGCAAGGATGGGGCACGGCCGGCTTAGTAAGGAAAATTATTTAAATGATCAAAGGTTTGAATATGTCCAATCTAAGATTTTTTTTTTTTTTTTTTTTTTTTGGGTTTTATATCCACAATGATTCCCATTGTATCAACGGTTTGGATCATTGAAAATATGATTAAGAATAATGGAATCTTGTGTTTTGGTTTCACAGGCACGGTATCCGGCAGTTTCGCACTGGTTGGGCTGATGGGCCGGCATACATCACGCAGTGTCCGATCCAGCCCAGAAATCAGTACATCTACAACTTCACTATCACAGGCCAAAGAGGAACTCTTTGGTGGCACGCTCACATCCTCTGGCTACGTGCGACGGTGCACGGCGCCTTCGTCATCCTGCCCAACCTCCCCGCCCCTTACGTTCCATATCCGTTCCCAACGCCTGATAAGGAAGTAGTCGTGATACTAGGTGAGCATACACACCTTCTAATATATGTGGGGCCCACCTTCAATGACATAATCCATGTGATGGGATTAAAAATGGGAGGACCATGGCTCAATATTTTCCAAACTGGATATGATCCATGCAACGATCACATCCAACGGTCTGTGTCTTACGATGGCCCAATGAGACGGTTAGGATCCTCCGATAGGGTGGAGTTCTTTGGTGTATCTTCTATCAATCAGATGGACGGCCTTACATGTTAAGTTTGTTGGGCCAGACAAATGCTTGATCAGGAATTGCATCTTACATCAAAATGTAACGGTTTGGATTCTTGTTTTGATTTGATTTTATCTGAATTACAGGCGAATGGTGGAAATCGGACATAGAAGTGATCGATGAGTCTCTGAATTCTGGGGTTTCACCGAACGTATCAGACGCCCACACAATCAACGGCCATCCTGGGCCATTCTCAAATTGCTCTTCCAATGGTAATACCACATGGGGCTGAAAGTCGGACGGGTTGGGTCGGGTTGGTGCTCAACCCCAACCCAACCCAACCCAATCTCGGGTTGGGAATTCTCAACCCAAGCCCAACAAAGCGGGCTCGGTCGGGTTGATCGGGTTGGTCGGGAATATACATGCTAATATTTTTATTATTATATTATTTATCATATTTCAATATAGGATTTATTTTTTGTATCTATAATTTTATTAATTATATATGTCATTATTCATTATAAAGAACTTCATTTTAAAAAAATATAAAATAAAATAAAATAAAAAAGGCTAAAATATAAGACAACTACTCCTTTAAAAGTCATGTAGCATAGCATGAAGTCTATTTGGAAGAGAGAAACCTGGCATATGTTGTTAGCTTGAGTCTTTGGAAATGATGTGGACAAATGGGACTTAGCAGCACTAGTGTGCCTTCAACACAAACGATCCACACTCAATTATAATTTATTAGTAACTTATATATTGATCGGGTTCGGGTTGGGTCGGGCAACCCGAGACCTCAACCCGAGCCCAACCCAAGTTTTATCGGGTTGGTGTTTGTATAGCCCAAGCTTAAGATCGGACTCGAAATATCCTGCCCAAGCCCAACCCAATGTCAGGTCGGTCACAGGTCGGTCGGGTCGAACCCACCCAACTTTCAGCCCTAATACCACAGTGGAAATATCCACAACTCATTAACTGAGTCGACTCAGAACTCGACCCGACCATTTAAACTCTCTATTCTTGGACTGAGTCGATTCAGTCTAGATTTTTAAATAAAACTGCCGAGTTCTTCAAACTCAGTTGAATCAGTGGGTCCATCGAAGCCTGGCCCACCTGTAAGATTCAAAACCTGTAATTTCGCGCGCTTTCTATCATACGCAGGGGGGTTCACGTTAAAGGTAAGGAGAGGCAAGACCTACATGCTCCGAGTCATCAATGCTGCACTCAACGACGAGCTCTTCTTCAAAGTAGCTGGCCACAAGCTGACAGTAGTCGAGGTCGACGCCACCTACACCAAACCCTTCAAAACCGACACCCTCCTCATCACACCAGGCCAGACCACCAACGTCCTCCTAACCGCCGATCGCGTCCCGGGCCGTTACCTAGTCGTCGTATCCCCGTTCAAGGACTCGCCGATCCCCGTAGATAATACAACCGGCACTGCTATCTTACACTACTCAGGCATGCTCGGCGCATTGCCGACCACCCTCACGACCCCACCTCCCCAAAACGCCACCCCCGTCGCAACCAACTTCAATGCCGCTCTCCGTAGCTTGAACTCGAAAAAGTTCCCAGCCAACGTCCCCCTAACCGTCGATCACTCCCTCCTTTTCACGGTGGGCGTTGGCTTCATTCCATGCTCCACATGTAACAATGGCAAACGTCTGGTTGGTGACATCAACAACATCAGCTTCGTGATGCCGACGACCGCTCCTCCAATCGCATTTCTTCAACATGAGTGGAGTCTTCACCAGTGATTTCCCCGGCAATCCGCCGATCACTTTCAATTACACCGGAACGCTGCCGTCGAACCCGCGAACCACTAACGGGACTCGGCTTTATAGGCTGGCGTACAATTCAACGGTGCAGATCGTGTTTCAAGACACGACCTTTATATCGCCGGAGAACCATCCGATCCACCTTCACGGTTTCAATTTCTTCGCTGTCGGGAGAGGATTGGGGAATTTCAATCCCAAGACGGATACCGCCAATTTCAATCTTGTCGATCCCGTAGAGAGGAACACAATCGGCGTCCCATCTGGCGGATGGACGGCTATCAGATTCAGAGCTGATAATCCAGGTAATTAAATAAACACATGCAAACTTCCAATGGCCTCTTAGATCAGAAGATCATAGCCATCCATTCTTTGACCTTTCTTCAGTCAAATTTGGAACGTTGCTTATTAACTTCATTTTCTAGATAGTCCATCATGACTTACCCTTATAGGTAGACTTAACTATTCAATCTAGATCCTACGTTATCTTCCGAAAAGAGATTTTAGCCTTCCACACACGCTATGGCCTCACCAGAACTTTTCATAAAATTAGGATTTTTTCTCTTATATGGGTGAGGGAGCAAGACATATATTTATAAAAAAGAAGGTTAGAGAAGCTTACCCATCAAACTTCTCTCTTTTATGGTCTCTACGTAATAGATTTTTATATTCAGCTTAATAATTATGTACAAGACCACCGTTCAAGTAACCCGCCTCAAACTTATTTGCAATGATTACAACTATAATAAGGCTCACTAAATCATTGAATCTGAATAATCTAACGGCTAGATCTAAACCAATAATCATGTGAAGCCCACCTAATTGAGCCTTTGCTAGGCATACAATAGCAAGATACATCTCCAACTTGGTCTTTCAAGGAAAAATAAATAAATCATTTTTTAAAAGTGTTTTTAGACTTTACATGCCCCTCTGATTGGATGTCTACCCTATTATATATGGTGGGTCATAACCTACTCTATCATTTCCCACCTAGTCTAACGGTCAAATCTAGCCACTCATAACATATATTCTCAAAGGGCCGGACTTGGGTAGGCCCGGCGGCTGTGATTAAAAGCTTGTCGCTAATTAATGGTAGAAGTGGCTTGATGTTTGGGCCATGGTAGGTGGAACACACCTAATGAACGGCCAGGATCTTATAAAAGTGGGTTGATGGGCCGAGTTCAGGCTCGCTTTATTGATAATCATACGGAGGATAGGGCACGGCTATTTTTTTGCCTGTAATGGGCTTGGGTGGGCCCGACTGATGATGGTCCCCCACTAAATTATTATTGGGTTTTTCTCTATTGCTTGTGCAGGTGTTTGGTTCTTACATTGTCATTTGGAAGTGCACACCACATGGGGACTGAAGATGGCATTTGTGGTGGACAATGGCAAGGGCCCCAACCAATCACTTTTGCCGCCTCCTTCTGACCTTCCAGCTTGCTAGGCCCGCCAAACACGCCATGATGAGGATGCTGAAAAGAGGACAAAAATTCAGTGTTCTCTTTTCTTATTATCACTGATGGACGGACGAGAGTTGTTGAAGTGTATCACGAATAAAAGCCAATGTAATTTTAAGTTTTTGTAACTCCATTTTGTTTTCAATCATCATCTAAGAGTGAAATTTTACAAGTTCCGGCTAATCTCGCTGGTAATTGATTAACAATTTGATGTCGTTTTCATGGCTGTTTGGCTAGCTTTCTTAATATGTTTGGATCTCATTTTAAAAGGTAATGGTGGGTGAACCATCCTAGTCAGATAGCAGCTTAGGATTGAATCTAATTAGCTATAATGACTTAGTCCATTGACCATTTAAAAGGGGTTTTTTAATAGAACAAGATGGGTCCCACTCATGGCTTAATAGCAAATGAAGTGAACTTCAACATTGCGGTCATAGGTTCGAGTGCCCATCTAATATTTTCTAACCCCAGGGTGAGGCTAAACCACCACCAGGCGGTTGGCAGGTCTAATCGACCCCCACTAGCAAATGGGAGTTATGTGATACTCTGGCTGCGTATGAGGCTTGATATTCAGGCCGGTAGAAATAGTACGTGTGGAATTTATTAGCTCATATCTAACCGACTAAATTATAGAAACCACTGTCAATAAGTTATATCTCAAATAATCAATTTTATCCAACAGTGTTGAAATAAGACCTTTGCATATTTTTCACTTTCAAACCATCTAAATAAATGTCCACAAATTTGGTAGTCTGATAATCAAATTAGGGTAATTCAATTTATGGTATATCTAAACTAGGGATCTTAATTGTAACGGTTTCATTTGAATTGACACGGTTGCAAGTTCTAAATAATTTTTAAGTGCCTGCGTATGATCCATCGTACTCTGCCGAAGTATCAAAGTTTTCTCATATTTTATTACGGTGGAGTTAGATGATCCTCGCACTGAAAATATACACAAGATACTCGGATTTCGGTTCGTACAAGTGGGGCCTATTATTTAATGATTTTGACCATTAGTCTGATGAGACCCATTGATGTTGAGATCTGATTATCCTTACTGGACCATTGTGTGCTTACAAAACTAATTAACAATAGAGACATTGATTGCAGCGGGAGACCCTTCGTGCTTTAGTCAGAATGAGTATTGATAGGGTTCATATTTATAATTTTTTGAGACTTCTTTTCTGTATGGTTATGAATCTGCCATGTAAATATATATTACAAAAGACATCTCGTATGCCAGGTATGTAGCGCTTATCTCGGCGTATTTCTCGGCAAAAATCTCGTAGAGGTAATCATTTTCGTATACGAAAGAGATATCTCCCGGTGGTTGACATCTGGGGAGTTTATGGTTGATAGCCGATGCTGACCTTTGAGGTCTTACAGACCAAGCTTTGTTGATGACGATGCTTGGGGCCAATCTTCGATATTGGAACGTCAGGTAAGCAATTGAGGCCATTGTTCATGATTGTTGATGTCGAGCTCTTATCCAACCTCCTCATTCGAGCTGTCTACCTTGTCAATTTTATATCATTTTAATTGTTTGATGAGTCCAATTTTACCCATAACAAGACCCACTGAGGAAGTCCTGGCAATTGATCGTGGGGGATTATTACCATATTAATGTGGACCATCACTTTTTTATTCTCTCTTCTTGAGCATCTTTACCAAAGGCCACAAAAATGGAAGGTCAGGATCATCTCGTGGAACATAATATTTAATCATGATCCATTTACGTTGAGTCACAGTAGCCTGATTGTTGGAAATCGGATTGCTTAATGAGTTGCTCTGTACGCTCTTCTCGTACAGAGTAAACTCAGTTGGGCCCACCTTGAATATACGTGGTCTATCCATGCCGTGTGTCCGTTTTTCCATCTAATTTAATGGGTTGATACTAAAATTGAAGCATATCCAAACATCAAGTGGATCATACCACAGGAAACAGTGGGGATAATGATTCCACGGTTGAAACCTTTCTAGGCCCTACAGTGATGTTTATTTGTCATCCAACCTGTTCATAAGATCATTAAGACATGGATGAAGGGAAAACACAAATATAAGCTTGATCCAAAACTTCTGCGGCCCTAAGAATTTTTCAACAGTAGAAGTTGAATTCACTTGTTTCCTGTAGTGTGATCCATTTGAACATTGTAAATGCTTCATTTTTGGGCTCAAGCCCTAAATTTATCTGGTAAAATGGATGGACAGAGAGGAAAAACAACATAAATCATGGTGGACCTCACGGAGTTATTTTACTCGGTACGCATAGTGATTGCTCTGCAATCCGTTTCCTGACTGTCGGACGCGATCTGGCTGTCCATCCCAGCTATCTGGTGTCAATGCTCTGTGGCCCCACCATGATGTATGTTTTTCATCCACGCAGTTCATATACATTGCCATATCATTTTAGGGAACGAGACAAAAAATTAAGGCAGATCTAAAGCTCAGGTGGACCACACCACAGGAAACAGTGGGGATTGAACCATTACCATTGAAATTTTCTTGGGGACCACAAGTTTTGGATCAAGATGATATTTGTGACTTAACTTTCTCTATATCTCTGTGACATTATCAACAGGTTCGAAGGGAAATAAACATTACAGTTGGAAAGTTTTTAATGGTGGATGTTCAAACAATACTGTTTTCCTGTGGTGTGTTCCACCCGAGATTTAGATCTGCTTCATTTTTGGATCATGCACCAAAATTGATATGAAAAAATGAATGGACGGCATGGATAAAACACATACATCATGGTGGGGACCACAGCTTTGACACGAGCTAGCTGGCTGCTGTTGGGTCACCAAGCAAACCGCGTCCCTGATTGTCCCACTTATACATGGCCCTACTTGATCTACAAACTGACTGGTGTGATTGTGGTCGTGGGGGTGAAACCAATCTGCCAGCTTGCACACAAGATAAACGGTCTTGATGTGATAGATGCTTGATAAGTTCTGATCCCTTGCCCTTAAAGCACTGCTGGTGAAATGCACATGTCATGAAGCCTTCATATCTTAATTTATTTTTCACTCGCATGGACATGCACAACGGTTTGTGTGATGAGGGCATTCTTACGTGCGCATGCTTGCGTGCGTGCGTTCCACACGTGTTGCATGGTAGTGGATAAAAATGCATGTATGCATGTACCTGGGTGCATTATTTTATTGTATACGCGTATGCATGCGTGGGTAATTTTATGTACTCGAGCTAGTTTCAGGTGGCCCTTGACTCGAAAGCACGGCCCATCAATGATGGGCCCACATGCCTGCATGATCAGTAAAGGCCAACGGTTCATATTCAGCAACCGAAGGTCCATTAATTAGACGGTTCCAAATTGTCCACTATGATTTTGCTGGCCGTATAGCAGATGAATGGTTCCGATTTTCATTTTGGCCCTCGTGTACACTGGAGATCCTGTTGACAATCACCACATCAGGTGGGTCCCACCAGGTATGTACTTTTGTTCAAAAACTAGGCTCATCCATCCATCAGTGGAGCACTATATGGGAAATGATAGACAGCAAAAAATACATGATCAACGGCTCACATTCGACACACGAGGAGTGTGACCACATTATTAGCATATCAGCTAAAATTTTGGATCTAGGATAGTATTCGGTGATCCAGACCGTTAATCTGAGGAGATACAAAACTGATGGTGGCTGCATCCAAAATCTTGGATAGTGGAGGATTATAAACTTCAGATCAACGGCCATATTCAATATTCAAAGGAGAGATATAAATGATCAAAGGACTTGAGTATTGCAACATGAGACTTCTTTTCTGGTAATCTACATCCACGGTAAGGCCACTCGTATAAACCGTTTGAAACATTGGAACATGACCCCAGATCCAACGGCTGTAGTTCTCACGTATCCAACAATGAGACTGATCGCATACAATGCGATCCACTGCGATGACTGCATGAAATCCAATCCGTCAATCATGTGATTCTCCTCCGGTTCTCTACAGGCCCCATAAACCAGGCCGATCCAAAATTCAATTTGCCCACATCAAGGGAATCAATTGGGATGGGGACACCCACCATTAAAATCCTTCCAGAATAGTGGGGCCCAACGTGTTTTTTACATGCCATCTAATCCATTCAAAAGATGCACAGACGCCCCAAAAATCAGGCCATTCCAAAACTCAGGTGGGCCACACCAAACAATTTTAGAGGTTCTAGACATGATTCTACATGTTGTGGTCCCACCTGATGGCGCACGTAACTAACAGAGTAGATATCATGCAAACATCAAAGTGGGTCCCACCCAAAATTGTAGGATCGTACAGTGGTTGAACTATTTTTTTTGCCACCTACCATTATTCCACTTTAAGAGCTTGAGTGGGATGAGAAAAAATGGCCCAAAAAATAAAAATAAAAGGCTTAATAGCTCAGTTTGAGATTTGTATTAAAAGAAACATACCAGCTTTATGTAATATGCAAGAAATCTACAACAAATCACGTACTGTTGTATCTAAAAATATATATAATAAAATAAAATAAAAAATAAAAATAACAACCTTGCTTCAAAACTCAAAAGAACCTCATCCACCAAACTCGTAAAAACGACATTCCAGCAAAAGATCATATCCCGTTATAAGGTTGCGTTGGTATGTCATTCATGGATAGCAAGCAAAGAGAAAGAGAGAGAGAGAGAGAAAGAGAGAGAGATAGAAACAGACAGACAGATAGAATAGCCATGGAGTTATGGGTTCGAGCCCTGGTTCTGGTGGCTTGTCTTCTTCTTCCGACGGTCGTTGAATGTCGGGTCCGACACTACAAGTTCAATGTAAGTAGCAGATCACATGTCATGACATGTAATGTATTTTTCCATGGCTGCATATTTCTCGTATAACAGAAATGTCTATACAAATGAATGAATATTAAAAAAGAAGAATCAATGGCTTTTTATAATGAAAATGAGAGGTTGGGCGCATTGCGCACCTGTTAATGTTTATTTTATTGGAATGAATTTTTGAGATGTCAGGGCTAATGTGCGCAGGTGGTGATGAAGAATACAACTCGGTTGTGTCAATCCAAGCCCATCGTAACCGTTAACGGGCAATTCCCAGGGCCCACTCTCTATGCAAGGGAGGGTGACAACGTGGTCGTGAAGGTTGTCAACCACGTCAAGTACAATGTCACTGTCCACTGGTGAGTTGATAAATCAAACAAATCCTAGCCCATGAGCCAAGAGCCTGACTGGCCCACCTGTGCCATTAGGTAGATGGATGGTGTCCAGCTACCCAATTGTCTATCAGCCCCAGATGCAACCCATAGGCCTTAAAGCTCAGCCCTATGGGTCCTTAAACAGACAGGACTCGGGCTAGCAACCCATGGCTAGTTGGGTAGGGAAAATGATCTAAATTAATGATCAAAGGTTTGAAATTGTCCAATCTAAGATTATTATTATTATTATTCAATTGGATATATCCTCAATTCATGACGGTACCCATCATATTAACGGTTTGGATCATTGAAACATGACCCGGATCAATCATGAATACTGTGTATGGAACCACTCACGTGTTTATAATGGTGGCCCTCCTGATTATTGGATTGGGCCAATGGTTCGTCATTGGGTCCAGACACTGGACCTAAATTTCAAGCCGTGGCTTGGCCCAGGCTACTCGGGCCAAGGTTACTGGTACATGCTCTGGCCCTACAAGGTTGGGTGGGTCACTACAAAACAGTAAGTGAAGCAACATTGGATTAAGAATAATGAAATCTGTATGTGTTTTGGTTTCACAGGCATGGCATCCGGCAGCTACGAACTGGTTGGGCTGATGGGCCGGCATACATCACGCAGTGTCCGATCCAGCCCGGGAATCAGTACATCTACAACTTCACTATCACAGGCCAAAGAGGAACTCTTTGGTGGCACGCTCACATCCTCTGGCTACGTGCGACGGTGCATGGTGCCATTGTCATCCTTCCCAAGCTTAGGGTCCCTTATGTCCATATCCGTTCCCCACGCCCGATAAAGAAGTAGTAGTGATACTAGGTGAGCATACGTACACTTTCTGATATATACGTGTGGGGCCCACCTTTCGATGACATGATCCGTGTGATCCTATCTATTTGATTGGTGACTCGCAATTAGAGGTGAGCATTGATCAGTTGAGTCGGACCAGATTAGGTCCAACTCGACTTGATCCGGTTTTTACAAGTATTTGATTCGAACTTAATCCAATTCGGAACCAAGTCCATTAGAGCTGACTCAATCCGAACCAATTTTTTTCTGGCCTGACCCAAACTGAGTTCGACTTGGTTAGGGAAACCGAGTCGAATAGAATTAGAGTTCGAGTAAAAGAAGGATTAAAGTTTTTTCTTTTTTTTTTTTTTTTTTTAAAGAAGTAAAATTTGACTTTATACTGCCTAATTCTAATTTGGATCGAATCCGATCGGATTAGATCGAGTTGCTATATGACCCAAACTCAACTCCGTTTGGTGTCAAATCCGAGTGGGTCTACTCGATCCGACCCCACCCTGGCTTTCGGTTCAGGTCAGTTCGGTTGAGTCCGATCCTGCCCACCTCTACTCGCAATGATCACATCCAACTGTCTGTATCTTACGATAGCCCAATGGGATAGCAAGGATCATACGATAGGGTGGAGTTTTTTGGTGTATCTTCTATCGATCATAGAAACCGTCCGTTTGAGTTTGTTGGGCCAGACAAACGTTGATGAGGAATTGTATCTTACAAAAAAAAATGTTAGTTGAACGGTTTCGATTGTTGTTTTGAATTGAATTTATCTGAATTACAGGTGAATGGTGGAAGTCAGACACAGAAGCTGTGATCAACGAGGCTCTGAACTCTGGCCTTGCACCGAACGTATCAGACGCTCACACGATCAATGGTCATCCTGGTCCATTCTCAAACTGCTCTTCCCAAGGTAATAATACCACAGTGAAATGGCCTACTAATAGCACATAAATAGCCCTGACTCAATCCGCCCTGAATCAATTCACAACTCGACCCAGCCCAAGAAGCTAGATCATGGATGGCAGGAATTTTCAAGTCTGGCCCACTTCTACATTTCAAAACCTCTAATTTGGCGCGCTTTCTATCATACGCAGGTGGGTTCACGTTAAAGGTAAGGAGAGGCAAGACCTACATGCTCCGACTCATCAATGCTGCACTCAACGACGAGCTATTCTTCAAAGTAGCTGGCCACAAGCTGACAGTAGTCGAGGTCGACGCCGCCTACACCAAACCCTTCAAGACCGACACCGTCCTCATCGCCCCAGGCCAGACCACCAACGTCCTCCTAACCACCGATCGCGCCCCGGGCCGTTACCTAGTCGCCGTATCCCCGTTCATGGACTCACCGATCGCCGTTGATAACACAACCGGCACTGCTATCTTACACTACTCAGGCATGCTCGGCGCATCGCCGACCACCCTCACGACCCCACCTCCCCAAAACGCCACCCCGATCGCAACCAACTTCAATGCTGCTCTCCGTAGCTTGAACTCGAAAAAGTTCCCAGCCAACGTCCCCCTAACCGTCGATCACTCCCTCCTTTTCACGGTGGGCCTTGGCGTTAGTCCATGCTCCACGTGTAAGAATGGCATTCGTGTGGCTGCGGACATCAACAACGTCAGCTTCGTGATGCCGACAACCGCTCTCCTTCAAGCGCATTACTTCAACATAAGTGGAGTTTTCACCAATGATTTCCCCGGCAATCCGCCGATCACCTTCAATTACACCGGTACAGTGCCTTCGAACTTGCAAACCACAAATGGGACTCGGCTTTATAGGCTGGCGTACAATTCAACGGTGCAGATTGTCTTGCAAGATACCGGCTTTATATCGCCAGAAAACCATCCGATCCACCTTCACGGTTTCAATTTCTTCGCCGTCGGTCGGGGGTTGGGGAATTTCAATCCAAAGAACGATACCGCTAATTTCAATCTTGTGGACCCCGTAGAGAGGAACACGATCGGTGTCCCATCTGGCGGATGGACGGCTATCAGATTCAGAGCTGATAATCCAGGTAAGCCTACCCATAAACTGCAAAATATCTCTTAGATTAGAAGATCATAGCCATCTATTCTTTGACGGCTAGATTGAAATGTTGGGATTGCCAAATTGTAATTACTTCTTAGGAATGGTACATCCACTTGGGATCCATCAAATCAATGTTCCAGATCAACAAATCAAGGTCCCCACATCTACTGATTCAAGGCAAGCCCTGAATTGGACGGTTTCTCTACATGAAACCCTCATCAAACCTTCCCAATTTGAAACCTTCTTTGGTCAGTCAGATATTTTCAAATCTCAGCCCGGGAAATGATACAGTAGGTCATGACCTACTAAGCATCCAATAGCAAGATGACAGCTCATATCCAACGTGGATTTTCAAGAAAAAAAAAATCAGGTGAAAATCTTTGAAAGTGTTTTCACATTCCACTTGCCTCTCTGACTGGACGTCATGACCTTCTGTATCATGTCCCACCTAGCCCAATGGTCAAATCTAGCCGTTCATATCATATATTTTCAATGGGCCGGACTTGGGCTGAAGTATAAGGCACAAGGACAGGCCCTGACTCAACATAATAGGCCCATTTATTAATAAACATGTTCGGTCCATTCAAGGTTTCAAGGGCATTTTCGTAATATATTTTTATTTATAAATTTAGAACCTTAGTCTTACAATAGTTTTATATCCAAGTGCGGAGGATCGATATATGTCGGTGTAACAGTTCATTCACGGTTGGGGTGCTGGCCCATACCAACATATACTATACGGTACACATATTTCATTCCGTAGTAAAATCTGTACCAAAATTAACGGTAGGAATGGTTTGATGTTTGGGTCATGATATATACATGGAGGAGCACACCTAATGAACGGCCGAGATCTTATAAAAGTGGGTGGATGGGCTGGGATCGGGCTTGCTGGCCGGGCTGGGAATGGGCTTAAGTGGTCCAAGTGATTATGGTCCACCACTAAACTATTATTGGTTTTTTCTCTATTGCTTGTGCAGGTGTTTGGTTCTTGCATTGTCATTTGGAAGTGCATACCACATGGGGACTGAAGATGGCATTTGTGGTGGACAATGGCAAGGGCCCCAACCAATCGCTTTTGCCGCCTCCGAGCGACCTTCCAGCTTGCTAGGCCCGCCAAACCTGTCATGATCATATGGTTGAAAGATTCTATGGTTGATGAGGATGGACTAAAGGACGCCGAAAAAAGGAACAAAAATTCAGTGTTCTTTTTTCTTACTATCACCCACACTGATTGATGGCGAGAGTTGTTTAGTTGGAGTGTGAATAAAAGGGGGCCAAATTTTAAGTTTTTGTAACTCCATTTCATTTTCAATCATTATCTATGAATGAAATTATTTTAAGTTGGGTCGAATCTTAGTGGTGATTGATTGAGAATTTGATGATGGTTTTCGTGGTTGTTTGGCCAGCTTTCTCAATCCATTTCAATCCCATCTTGAAAGCAATCGTTTGGCGATCCGTCTTCCTCAGGTGGCAGCTTTCAATTGAATCTAACTTGCTCAAATGACTTGGGTCGCGCCTGTTGAGATATCTCAGTCCATTGACAAATCTATTTGAAAGAGTTTTAAGAAACCGTTTAACCTAAATAAAGAGAAGTTAAAATAAGATGGAAAAATATCACATGCTGTCAATGTAATTAATCAGATCTTAGATCTCAATCTTCGCCGGTCTACATCCACAATGGTACTATCTCTAGCGAGTTAGTCATTGTTGCCTACTCGATCACACACACACACATCCATACCACTAACATGTGCGCCCGAGGCCTAATTTTCAATCAACAGTGTCAATGGGTCAGGTTTGGGTTAACCCCAGCCTGACCCATCTACTTAAAATTAGGCCTTGGCTTAAAACCAAGGCCTAATTTTCAATTAATAGTGTCAATCAGTTGTGTTTGGGTTAACCCAAGCCTGACCCATTTACTTAAAATTAGGCTTCAGCTTAAGACCAAGACCTAATTTTCCATCAACAGTGTCAATGGGTTGGTTTTGGGTTAACCCCAGCCTGACCCATCTACTTAAAATTAGGCCTCGGCTTAAAACCAAGGCCTAATTTTCAATTAACAGTGTCAATCAGTTGCCTTTGGGTTAACCTAAGCCTGACCCATTTACTTAAAATTAGGCTTCGGCTTAAGACCAAGACCTAGTTTTTCCATCAACAGTATCAATGTGTTGGTTTTGGGTTAAACCGAGCCTGACCCATTTACTTAAAATTAGGCCTTGGCTTAGGACCGAAGCCTAATTTTCAACCAACAGTGTCAATGGGTCAGTTTTGGGTTAATCCAAGCCTAACCCATTTACTTAAATGGGTCATATTTTCTAGCTCAAGGCTGACCCATTGCTGGGCTGCTTGGTGGGGCCCAATCAAGCATCACTAACAAATGGGCCAGGGTAGTGCTGGCTCAGATCAAGCCCATTGACAAAAATAAAAAAGCCCATGTTTTTGTCTCAGACATTTCAATCATTCGACAGCCTTGAAAATCCCTTTGCAAGTGCGCTAAGTCGTCCACCGTTCTTTGCTAAAGAAAAGAAGACAAAAACCCTTTATAAATGATTTGACTCTGTATAATGCTTTGGGAATGATTGGAGTTTGATCCCTTTTCTCTCAGAAAGAGAGATTGTACAGAGTCAAGTGCATGTCTCTAATGATTGGGCCTCACCATAGATAGGACATAAACCAAAGGTTAAACTGCTTGATGTCTTTTCTCACCAACGGTTGCGATTCAACAAACGGATGGTCCTTGATCGATGGTAAGGATCATTCAATCAATCTGATTTTGGTTTTATGACCTATCTAAGGTGGGCCCTACAATTTGGATGGTCTGTTTTGGGTTACTTTTATGCCATGTGTACAATTTTCAAGCTCATGTTACCAAACACGGTACTCTACTGTAGTATATTACTCAAAAACAGCCCTTGCCCAATAATGAGAACCCTTTTGGACCCTTCCTCTTTCGAATATTCTAAGACATCTATTGCTTTATGGAAAGAGGAATTACAACGTCCTTCACCCGAGTATTTGAACATCATATGCGGGTGGACCATGGTTCAGTGATCCAGATCATACTTTAAAAACATGTAAACTCAACTCAAAAAACTTCTTGAAATCTCATATGCTAGCTTTTCTGAGTTGGGATTTTTACAAAAAATTTCCAAGAAATTTATATTTTACTAAATTAATAATGCTTCCACGGTTAGAAATTGACTATTTCTTTTCTTTAAGAAGTAGTAGAGCTCATGACTTTTTTTTAAAAAATAAATAAATAAAAAATTAAGAATTGTATGACATCTAACACACTACGCATGTGCATCACACCGTGGTCATAACATGAACAAAACATCGGGTTAATTAGATCTTCAAATAGGCTAGGCTTGAATTGGGATATTTTCAATGATGTACATTATTTTTTATAAACTACATTACAAATGGATCTCCCTATTTTTGGTCTGTCTAATAATAATGTCGGCATGTATTTGTTGAACAAATTAATTAGATGTGAGACACATACCACATGAGTCCCACAACTTTTGATTTTCCACCTTGCTGTAAAGAAAAAGTAGAGGGAAATAATATAATTTCCCCACTTAAAAAGCACTACTAGAGGCACTATTTGATAAAATTTAATTCTTTGAGTAATTTCATGGTAAACGGATCTGTACCATAAAAAGATTCTTGGGAAATGAAAATTTTACCAAATAATGCCTCTATGAATGAAAAAACTGAAAAAGTGCTTTTCGAATAGTGAAATTACTGTAATGCTATGCTATCTATGCACTTTTTTTCTTTAAAAAGTGATAAAGTAAAAAAAATCACACGGCTCACGTGATATTTTTATGATACCATCCAATTAATACATGTAATCCCGCATGATATTAAGAATCAAAAGTTCATTCAATCTAAATATAAAGTAAGCCATACCATAAACTAATTTGCATTTTTTTAAATCATCAAAATACACATAAAACCCATCTAGACATTTAATTAAAAAGATTTTTAATCCATGTAATTATTGTGATTGGATGTGTACGGTTGATAGGTTAGCTGTAGAGCTGGGCATCGAGTTGAGTCGGACTGAATTAGGTCCAACTCAACTCGGTCCGAAATTTCCATGGACGGACCCAAACTTGATCCGATCCGGGACCAAGTCCGGGTCATTTGACTCAATCCGATCCGGTACACTGCTAGCCTGATCCGATCCGTGTCCGACTCAGTCAGGAAAATCAAGTCGGATCGAATTGGGTACGGTTAGGATTGTCCTTCTGTTTTTTTTTTTTTTTTTTTTGGAAAATTTTTAAAAAATAAATAAATAAATTCCAACAGCGAGCCATGACCCACTTGAGTCTTTGAGCCCGTTCAGTTTTGGTATACTCTCCTAAAATGAGCTCAAAAAATAGATGGACGGAGCGGATTCCTGAAAGACATCATGGTGGGCTCCACCAAAGTTTACAGCGCAGGAACTTCCTGCGAAAGGCTTTCATAGGAAATCCGCATCCGTGCCTAGTCATGTCATCATGGTTTTTAATAGAGTTATTTGATACTCTGACTACCTATGAAAATTGATACGCAGACACTTAAAAATGATACAAATAGTATGTATTAACTCAAAATAAAACCGTCTAAACTGTGGAATCGACTGATACTTAGATAAACTCAAAGAAATGAAATTGGTTGGATAATCCTCTCTCTGATTCATGAACATTGTTTGGCATTCTCATTTCTGGCCGTCTAATAAATATACACTAATCTGTTTATCAAATCATCAAATAAGGGAAATTTTTGGTTCAAGATAAATCTAAGCTGGGATATATGTTTTAGACGGTTTAATTGAATTAATTGTACATATATATATATATATATAATATATATATATATATATCTATATATATATATATATATATATATATATATATATATATATATATGCGATTTTTAATAATTTGTGAATACTGTGTATCATCCATTGCACTCTGCCAGAGTATCAAGTTTTTGCAGGAGACGGTGACGGAGAAAAGATAAAAGAGGGGGCAAAAAATCTGGAACAAATCTAATCATTTCTCTGTAAAGAGAGCCGAAAATGTTACTCCTTTCTTTATTTTATTTTTATTTTTTCGCCCATGGCGGTTGTTTTGGAGTTCTCTTATGGAGAAGAAGACCTCTACGTCATGCACCAGGGACTCTCCTACGTAAACCTGACCAGATCTGATCGGATCCACTCGGATAGGATCCCAGATCGGATCGATCTAGATTGACCATTGATCCGAACTTGATCCGATGTACGGTCGGATCTAAGTGGGCCAACTCAATTCGACCCGATCCTGATCTTCGGTTCGGATCGGATTAGCTCGGCTCGAATCCGTCGGATCGGTCCAGATTCTGCCCAGCTCTAGCTGTAATATACATCTTGTGGGCTTTAAAATTTTATAACTTTATTACTTTATGAAGAAAAAAATAATATGCTAAGGTTCTTTGGTAATGTTTATTCTCAAAAATCCCTATTAAGGCATTTTAATTCTTGAAAATTTTCTTTGGTAACTTTAGAATTTACAAAGATTTTTTATTTTTCTTTATTATTATTATTGTTATTATTTTCCTTTTTTTGAAGTTGTAATTGAGTTTCATGGAGATTCCTAGTTTTAATTGAGTTATGACTATAGTTTGACGATATTCAATTAAATCTTTTTTTTTTTTTTTTTTTTTTTTGTTAACATCCCTTCACCTGTAAACCATTCATGCGAACCCAAGGATTCATTGGAGGACAAGTCTGGTGTCAGCAGCTGCGGTAATTCCAACTCCAATAGCGTATATTTAAGTTGTTGCGGATAAAAAGCTCGTCTCATCCTTCCTATCGGTGATGCGCTCCTAGCCTTAATTGGTCGGGTCATGCCACCCATGCTGTTACTTTGAAGAAATTAGAGTGCTCAAAGCAAGCCCAAGAACTCACAGCTTTAGTGTTGAAATGCATAACATCTGACAATAAATGAAACAACTTCATTTCCTATCTAACTTGGGTTAGTTAACTTGATTTTGATCACGAACAGGTCATACTTGGGCTAGTCCCGAGTCGGGATGAGCACGAGGTCAAAAAATCATGGTGCACAGGTCCTCGACTCTGGGTAAAATCTGGCTGAGTTGAGTTGACTCAGATGAGTTGAGTCTCCTTATTCGAGTTTTTAGACTTTGGTGAAGGCCATAGCTGCACTTGGTCAATCGTGGACGAACCAGGCACCAAATATCTCCTGTGTCGGGAGATCCTAGCGACCAATTTGGGAAATCTTTATTGTGGGACCGTTGTTGCATTCTCTTCTTAACCATCTATATGCATTGACAGCTCAAGACTGCCAAAAGCAAGATACTATTGAGGCATGGCCCATCCATGGCAGGAGACAACAGAACAATGCTTTGGACTACTAAACCATGGGCCCACTTGTCAAACCCGAGTATCATGTGAGAAAGTCACGAGTCTTGTAACTTTTTATTTTCTCTTTTATGGAAATATCCCATCTGCTCGAATCTACTTGTACGGTTAAATAGACCCGATTTTCGTACAACCGCTGTAACCAAAGTTCTGCAGGCCCCACCAAAATTTCTGCTTGTAATCTACACAGTTCATCAGTTTTCTTAACTCATGTTAGGATGATAGCCATAAAATAAGGTAATCCAAAACTCAAAGCGATCCACACCACAGAAAACGGCTTGGATTGAATGACCCATCATTGAAACCTTGTTGGGCCCCACACAAGGTTCAGATCCGACTGATGTTTGTATTTTTACTACTTCCTGGTGGGAGCCACCTTGTGATGTTTGGACTGATGCATTGAGCTTTGTTGCGCCCACATACATGCATGTATAAGGCAGATGAAAAGAATGAAACAGAGTCATGAGTCATGACACAGCTTGGCTGGCTCGACTCTCAACCAAAACGTCACGACATAAATAAAAGGAAGGAATGACGCTGATAAACACTGAATCCGATCCCTGAATCAAAACGAAGTTCGTTCCCTTTCGTCTAGTAGGTGATGGTAGGTATAAGAATCACTTTAGCTTTGCCTTACACACTATAGTAACAAAGCAAAAGAGGCCAATCCCAGCTCAATTTGGCTCGTCCCTCAAAATTGATTCTCCAAACCAGTTTAATTCAGTCAACAGATCAAGCTAGTTCAAGTCAAGTTCAAACACGTGCAACATTTTCTCAATACTATCCATATTTCAAATTATTTATATTTCAAATGCAAATAAGTAAAAACACTTTACAGATATTTTATTAAACACTCGGTGAATAACATTAAAATCAAAATATAAGGGCAGTTTTAAAAGGACAGCTTTACAATTTAATTTATTATTATTATTCTTTTTTTGAATATTTATTTCTTCAATCTTCATTACTCATTTCGAGAATACTTTATAAAAACAATAGAAATTGATCTGGGGTGGCCCACTTGAGTTATGGATATGATGCCCCTTCATCCTAGTGGGATGCATATGATGAATGGATTTGACGCTATATACATACCACGTTGGGCCCAATTTGAAATTTTCTATGGTGGGTGTTCCCGGGTCCATTGCTCTCCGTTGTTCTCTGGTGGTGTGGCCCATCCGAACTTTGGCTTAGGCTATTTTTTGGAGTCCGAGCCTGTCGAGGATGCATTTAATGGTCTGGATGGGATGGATTCATGATCACACGCACCTCCAACAAATGGGAACTAACATACATGGACGCATGGATGGTTCTCCTTTTCGTTTAGGGCAATACATGGATGGTTACGATTCATGAAAGTCACAGCCCAAATCAGGCAGTCGATTGGCTGGACCGGGCCAGAAAAATCGAAATTTCAACAGGCTCCAATGGTCGGACCTAGCCCAACCAGTTCAAAATCAGGGCCCAGCTCGCTGACAGCCCTATGTACCGTACCATGCTCTCAAGTAGAGTCATGTCTCGCCCGACTTGGAAGTGAATCAGCCCGAGTCGGCTGAGTTGGAGCTGAGTTATCAACGTGACTAGTTGTGTCAAATCAGATCGGGTCCAACTGAGTCTATGGCTCAGATTAGTCACACAATACCTTCCAGATGGTTTCGATCTACCTTACATGTTTGATTAAGTTTCCCTAGAGAAGTTTGGTAATGACTTATCCACTGTACACGTGGCATGACTTACAGCAATAGATAGTGTACAAAGCATGGGCCCACTGAAGATGGTAGTGACCCCTATGTGGGGCCCATTATGATGTATTTTTGTTATCCAAACGGTTCATTCATTTTTATAGTCATTTTAATGGATGAGACAAAAAAAAAATAGATATATCCAAAGTTCAAATGGACCACATCACGGGAACCAGTAGAGATTGAACACCTACCGTTGAAGACTTCTTGTGAGTTACAGAAGTTTTTCATCAAGCTAATTTTTGTATTGTCCCTTTATCCTAGTTTTTTTAAACTTTATGAACAGGTTGGATGGAATTTAAAAATCACAGTGGGCCCTATAAGCCTTTCAACGGTGGGCATTTTTATCCCTACTGCTTCACGTGGTGTAGTCCACTTGGACTTTGGATCTACCTCATTTTAGGGCTCGTAACCTAAAATGAGCTCTCAAAATGAATGAACAGCGTGGATATAACAAATACATCATGGTGGGGCCCACAGATTTTTGACCAGTACGAAGCTCGGTACTGGAGGGGTCACTACCGAATCCGAGCCCAGACGGAGCGGATAACCTGCACAGATAGAGAATTTTGCCCATCCATGCAATTATTTTCACATCAGTGGCAGAAGGAATCTCAAGATGCAAACTAAGGAAGAACAAAAACTAGACAATTTAGTCCTCCCCATCTTTATTAAATTACGAGATTACCACTCAATTATTCGGTCGGTAAGGCGTGTGCTTCCGCACGTGCGTTTTGGTGTGCATGCGTATGAACATGGACCTGTGACCTCTTTTCCTGTTTTCTTCCTCTTCCTCTTCTTCTTTTTTCTTTTTTACTTTTGGAGTCATTTGATACGCTGCCTGCCTATTACTCTTGATGCACGGGCACTTGGAAATGATTAAACTGACTAAATTGTGGAAATCAATGGCAGTGAATTACAGGCTAAAAATCAGGTTGATTGAACAATCCTAACCTCTGATTTATAAAAACTTGTTTTTTGAACGCAGGCCATTTGTCATTTTCAACCGTCAAGTAAATGTGCAGCAATCTGAAATACAGATAACCAAATAAATGTAATTTTTTGGTTCGTGGTACATCTAAAACGGTAGAAATAATTTGGACAGTTTAGTTTAAAATATTAGCATGCCACGTAAGCAAATTCCAGCTGCAAGTGTATCATCCATTCTACTCTTCTAGAGTATCGAAGTATTTCTCTTTTCCTTTTTCTTTTCTTCAGGTGGGCCATGTGAGACTGGACGCATGACCTGAAACGGTGCGATCGTTACGCCCTAACCGTCAAGTGCATGTGATTTGTTTAGATGGAATATTAGCTTTTGCTGTCAAAACCATTTTAAATATCGATTTGTCTGAGCTATTTTAGGTGTAGTACTTCGTTCAAAGATCTTATGAGAATTTCTACCGTTGTGGCAAAACGCTGGATCGCGTCTGCAGCATGATTTTTTAAATACGTACGGCCCCGGTGTGACTCGTCCGAGTCGACTCGATCTGGTTCAATGTCCAGAGTCACCTCCGAGTCACTGCCTAGTCCGGTGAGTTGCGCCGATTCAGCTGTGCCTGGAGTAAGTCTGACTCGACTCGGGACCCAATGAGTCACCGGCTCTTTTAACCAAAATCGGGTGAGTTACTCAGTAAACTTTATCGTACTGAGTAAATTCTGATGGGCCCACAGTGAATGCATGTGGAATATCCATGCCGTCTATCCTTTTTTTTTTTCAGCTCATTTTATGAGTTGAGCCCAAAATTCAAGAATATCCAAAGATCGAATGGACCACACCATAGAAAACAGTGGGAATAATGATTTCCACCGTTGAAACATTCCTAGGGCCCACAGTTATTTTTATTTGTGAAGGGAAACCAAAAATATTAGCTTGATCCAAGACTTCTATGGTGCCACAGAATTTTTCAACGGTAAAAGTTCAATTCACACTGTTTCCTGTGGTGTGGTCCCTTTTAGCTTGGACATGCTTAATTTTTTTGGCTCCAGCCCTAAAATTATCTGTTGAAATGGATGGACGGAGTGGATAAAATACATAAATCAAGGTGGACCCCACATATACGCTATCTACCCTTTTAACCAGGCCTACAATATTTGAATTCTAATGGAATTCAATGGGCAGGCTTGCTCTACAAGGGTTGCACATGGGCTTACCACGGCTTGTGTATGAGATCCGACCCGTCTGGCAGGGTCAATCCAGCATGAAAGTTCGGTAGCCTAAAAATCAGACCAATCAAACCAACGTGTGGTCCACCGTGTTTTCTATAGTTTGGCCCACCTAATAATTGGATGGATCTGATTTTGGAGAATCCCATCTTTATGGTGCGGCTCACTTAATGCGAGAGTTGGATGGCATACATACAGCATGGTGGGCCACACAAACGATACGTATAAACAGAGCTCCATACTCCTTAGATGCTCCACACATAATAGCTTACAACCTCATCACTATTAGGCCGCATGCAAAACTTCTTCTAACTCATCTGGTCCACTCATAAGGTGGGCCACACCATAGAAAACACGTTTGGCCACCCTGATCGGTGGATTGGACTAATTTTTTCTCAAAGTCATCCTCATGATGCGGCCAAGTTTTTAGACGGATTGGATGTCATCCACACGCAACAAGATGAAAATTATCCGGCCGTTGGATGGTAAATCAATGGTCCAAGTTGTAGCTATGCACGTGTCTACGTTTTGCAATAGATACGTGCGCGCATTTACCGGATTGCCCTCACAGCAAGGGCTTGACTTTTTGACTTTCAGGAAAGATTGTTTCCATTAATGGAAAGGAGAGGAAGGGGTCCCTCCCTCGCTCCTCACCGGCCAACGCATCAGGTAGAAATTGCGAGTGCACTCGCGAGACAGCACCTGCCAGCACACTCGTGCCAAATTGAGGGATCCAAGCCAACGATGTAAGATCCAATCCGTTCACCAGATGGACCACATCTGGTATCCTTAAGGAAAAAAATCGATCCTGTCTACTTACGTGGTTGGACATACTAGCACGTTGGATGAGGATAATAGTCAGAAACCCTAGCATCCATTTTTTATTGTATAAGTGTGGTCTACCAGATCAACGGCCCAACCCTATTTTTGGTCTGAATAATTAAGACCATTGGACCCACTTAATCAACGGATGGATCTTTCCTGCTAGCATCCGCGTAGGGGAGAGCACTCACGCGAGTGCCAATAGACGCAAGGCACTTTACAACACGTGTGGTCCTTTTTAGTGGGCCAAAGATGAAAAAGGATCCCCATCAATTTCACTGTGGTTTGGTACTTCCACACGCTTGTAGGAGCCATACACATCCACATACGGGCTCATGTGTTACAATACAACACGTGTGACATCCGAGCTTTCCATATGGTGAGCTACACTGTTTAGATCTCGTGGCATAAAAATCAGGCCATTTTGCACTGCAGGTGGGCCACAGCATATCAAAACAAATGAACGGCTATACAAATTTCTAACCATCAATTTACTTGTACCTTGTGGCCAAAATGAATAGTAAACAAAATGGTTGAATATTTTAGGCAGAAGATATAAGCATTGTTTCCACCTCATGGAAACCTCAGGCCCCTCACACGTGTTTCATATATAGTTGTCACTGTGTGCCACGTGTGGATGGGCAAGTTTTAAACCCCACCTTCCTGCCATAAAGCTTATAGTGCAAAGATTTGCATTAGATCCAGACTCATGCATCTACCGTTCAGGGTGTGTGGTCCACCATCTAATGGATGGAAATCGACCTAAAACAAGCAATACATTAATGGTGGGAAAGATGGGTATGCGGATTTACTCTCTCTTGTAATCAGTTTCACTACTGCACCTACTACAGTAGTTATTTATCCACTACTTCTAAGTATAATATCTAGGTGTAATTATATCCATAGGCACATTGACTCAAGGATGAACGTGATGAGGATAACTACTCCGAAGTTATTGAGCTTCTCTGGACTCCTCACAGAAACTTCTCGAATCCACAAGGAAAGAAAACAGAAAATAGAAATAAATTCTAATAAATTCAAAACTGATTAATTAATTCATAAAAACGAGTTCACAACCCCTTTAAATAGGGGTACCAAGCAATGGAAAAGAAATCAGAATCAAACTACAACTACAACTCCTAGAATCCGCGACTTACTATAAATAGTAAACTTACTATTTATAGACAGTCGTGATGTCTACTATTGCGCAAGGTTTTTGGCCAAAAATATTAAGTGTCCTATTTGGCTTTACCAAACCGTTCTCCTAATTATTCTAAGCTCTTTTCACGTTGGGCGCAACTCCTAAAGGCCGACGGATGAAGAGTTATAACCAAACTAAAACTTACTATTTATAGTAAAAACGAAATTTAAATAGGGAAACGACCGTCGATCAAGGGGTTTTTTGCAATTACGGGCATCGCAACCCAGCATAGCGGGGTTGGTTGGCTAAAGTAGCTCGTTCTACCCCAAAATCATATATTTTACGTCAGATAATTCATTCCAAATTGCGAGATACGCCTGATTTAAGGTCCGATGGTCTGAATCACTTATGTCGTCGACCGGGCCTTTTCTGATCCATCTTGGCCATGCAACTGTTCGCGACCCGCTCTACATCATATATGGGTTGAAGCAGATCCATTTTTTAAAAAAAAAATTATTATTAATAAACTGTTGGGGATTTTTGGCCTGTGGAATCACACAGATCTAGGTCTAGGATAGCAATTCAATGGCACCAAGCACACAAGAGAACACACAGGTTTAACGTGGAAAACTCTTGCGGGAAAAAAACCATGGCACAAAGCGACAGATCACCACTATGAAAATAGAAATTACAAAGAGAGAGGACTTACCGGATTCGAACAACCTTGAATCTCACCCTTGCTACACCCTTTGATAACCCTAGAACCCTTTAGAATACTTTCTCATGCCTTAGAAACACCTTAGTAACACCTATTTATAGTTTAGGCAACTTCCTTCCGCATCCTTGTTGCGAAAGGACTTAAAATCTGCGATCCGCACAAAATCGCGAAACGAATTTGCGTAACCTGCGACTAGTCATACCTCTCCTACGATTAGTCGTAGACCTCAGAGAAAAACAGCATAATATCGTTGTACTTTGAGTCGTGTCAGGACTCGAACCTACGACTGGTCGAGCGCTTCCCACGACCAGTCGTGGTTGTCCCACGACCGGTCGAACGACCTCAAAAATTTCAGATTAAAGACTTCTCTTAATATAAACATTTACTTCCTACGTTTCACTCTATATGTATACGTTTCTTAAAATAAAACCTCTTAAAATATATACATTTTTATGAGCCAAATTTCCCATTCATGTCACAAGGAGTTCTACATGTGAAACTTAATTTGTAGATGTGGGCCCATGGTTGGTCTACCTATCTGAGGCACTTATCCAATAGCATCTTCAAGGTCAAACCATATCTAAAATTAAATCTTTGGTCTTTCATCAATGAGGTTTGCTCGTGCATTTTTTTTAATCATGTACTTATTTGCAAATAAACATGGTATTAATAGGAAAGTTGGAGTTTGACTGATCAATGGATTTTTTTATTTTTTTTTATATTAAAGAATGGTCCATCTATGACGATAAGGGTTATCAAATCAATGGCTAGGATGGATCAACCATGACCTCAAAATCTACAAATTGAATTTCACACATAGAACTTCTGAAACTTGCACCCTTCTATGATAATCATAAACACTAAGAGAAACTTATCAGAACAAGCCCTTCTCCTTAAAAATATTAGAAAGCAAAACAATAAAAAAAAAATTATTTGATTTTAAAATAATTTATGTTAGTAGAGCCAACCACTTAGGTTGCAGGTACAGTGGATTCAATTGGCAAACCCTTTTATTTTATTGATTATTTAACTACCAAAAACAAAACCCTCCTATTTTTCAAATAATAAATTCCATAAAACCCATTTTTTATATATCATTTGTAAAAAATATTGAACATGTAAGTTAAACAACCAATACCAATGTCTAGAGTCTGATGAAAAAACAACACCAACTTCAAAAAGCTTTTATCTGCTAAACCCTAAACTCGTATTAAAATAAGATCTTTGCTAACTCCACATTCATTCATGTATAAGTTAGTCCATGTATATGTCACAGCTTGTGCCAGCATGGCACATAGGCATGATCATGAGATCTAATCCATCCATCATGAGGATCCGCTCATGCAGAAGTCGGGGCCCAAGAATCAGGTCGGTCTAGTAATCAGGTGGGACACATTATACAAAATAAATCTACGACTGGAAAAAATCGGTCAAAGTTGTACGACTCACCTAGTGACCGTACATGCCTAATTTTTTTATTTGACCATCCATATGGGCAAGCCTGCCTGATGGACGGCTTTGATATGCACCGTTGGCATGCTGGCACATGTGCAGGTGTGGAGATGATATGTCTTGTACAGGTATGTGGACCTCTTAAAATAGTACTATTTTTCTGAACACTTCTAATCCCAATAGGGACATGTGACCAATTGAGATTTCCTTAATCATCACCTTAATATGGCTTAAAGAGCTCTTCAAAACTCCTAAGTACACAAGTACTTCTTTAAAGTACTTACCTAACTAATTATATTTCAATCTAACTTAATCAAGAGCTTAATCAAGGTTTAGGACACCAGATTTTTTTAATTTTCATATGAAAAGACATACCAACTAAGACAGCTAAGCTTGTCTCAATAAAGGTACCCTACTAAATAATATATTCCCTCCAATAATGCACCAGCTCCCTTGTTAGTGTTGTTTACATGGAAAAAAGCCCCACATTTGTTAGGGGGCTGTTTGAGGCGAGGGATTTGTGAAATTTGTGGATTTCAGATCGTTAGTGTTTGTTTTTGTTGTGAATTTGGATATCCCAAAATCTACACCCTCACAAATCTATGGATTCCGCATAAATCCAACTCTACCTGAAAGTAAAGAGCCAGTAATTCAACAGAATGAGAGAATCTCTCTTAGGGTCCTTACTCTTGCTCGGGTGGTAGACTCAGGAGTTTCAACTCCCGGTCAAGGGTTCGAGTACCCATAGCTGGTGAAATTCCACCAGCGTGAGTGTGTGGGGTGTGTGTGCGTGTGTAAAATAATAATAATAATAATAATAATAATAATAATAATTAATAAATAAATAATTTCTTCTAAAGCAATTAGAAGTAATTTCTTTAAAATAAATGCTTTATCATTATAAAATGATCAATCAACTTCATGAATCTGACAATGTTCATAGTTTCATTTCCCTGATCCCAAACGTTGGAGTTAGGGGAAGGTGGAAATCAGTAGCCGCTTGTTTCAAATACTAATTGAAATGAGCAGAATTGTTATTTTGAAGCGGACAAGTGGAAAACTAACTAATCCAAATGGATTTCTTTCATCTTCTTCTTCTTCTTCTACTTCTTTTTTTATTCGCACAACGGTGGCAAATCTAGCCATGGTGTATCATCAAACGAACCCTAAATTGTTTAAGATAATCCGTATTTGAACTTATTGCGATACATTTTTTTGTCTTTAATGTGCTTAATTTGTATAATATTGTACTAAAATTCCCATGGATTAGTATGTCCAAATACATTCTATGTTGTGTTTATATTATAATACAAAAGCATTGTTACGTTGCAACAGGCAGGCATTTGATACTCTATCAGTACCTTCCAATTTGTGACATGAACGCCATGATTTTCAGCATAGATTAACATATCTTGTGTGAGGGAGCAGAAGACGGTAGCTAAAATTATCCACATTGGACTCAAGAGCTTAATAAGTATATATATGTAGATGTAGATACATACAAATAGATAACGATGAGATATTTATAATAAATATTTGACTAACTATTGGCTTAGAATTCAGCCAGGTGGGACGCGTATGAGATTTGGGGCTGTGCCAAAATCTATTGGGTCTGATTAAAACCATGACCACCAACTCCTTATGTTGAGATAGAGCGGTGTTTGGTCGTGGTTCGTGTAAGACCTGTATCCTAGTTCGTACTATTCCGTCGACTCCCGTAATCCTTCCCGTCGAATTCCGGCAACCTGCGACCTATAATCGACATTTATGTGTGACCCTAAGTCGTATCCCGTAGAATTGAGTTGGTTTAATCCGAAACTTGTACCATTGCGACTGCACCGTCGCCGCGGTTCCGACGTTGTATCTTGCACACCATCCGATACCCTGGCCAGGAAATGTGGGCTCGCGTTTATTTTGAAGAGACGCCGCGCTCTCACAAACCCAAGAGAATCTCTACAACACATCCCATCAATCAATCAATCAGGGTACACACCCATGCTTTCTTTCTCCCCAAGTCAAGCAACCTACCAAGTCAACTCTCAAGTCAAGTACAACTATCACCTCACATCCATTACTCACACCCATCATCTCTCTTACAATCACCATTTCTCTCTCTCTTTCTCAACACAAATTCCAAGCAAAAGATTGGTGTGCGTCCAAGCATTTCTAAGGAGAGAAAGTGAGATGTGTGTGGCCCACTTCCCACCTCAATATCTATCTTCCTAGCCCTTCATTTCTCATCATCTTTCATCAAAGAGAGGCACAAGGAGATTGGCGTTCCATCGGACCAAGAAGATCCAATGGTGAGTGTTTCTTTAGACCTAGATTTCATTTTTTTATAATAGGCCAAGTGAGGCTTACCTATTGATGATATGGATCTCACTTTGGACCCTAGGTGTGGCCGATGGCCCACCTTGATTCTCATGATCATTCCATGATGGGGCCATTCTTCATGCACCCCGTCATGATGTTTATTTTCCTTATACAAATAGGGTCATCTGGACCTTGCATTTTGGTGGAGAAAGGATCTCCACCGTTGATTTTGATCGGTGGGCCCATATGTAATGAGACCCACTTGATGTATGTAGTGATGTACGGAAGGGAGGGCCCATAGTGCCGGGGTCCCTCTATCACTCGATCTCTCTCTTCTCTCTTTCTTTTTCCTTGTTATTGGCCCCATGATGTATGCATTTTATCCATGTCATCCACCATCGTGGGACCCGCTTAATGGATATCCATCCGTCCAAGCCATGTGGGCCCTACCTTGGGGTGATGGGAAGGCACAAATATCAAATTGATCCAACCAAGTGGGGCCATGTCCACGTGGGACCCACCTTGATGAAAATATCCACGCCATCCATCCAGTGTCCAGGGACGCTGGACGACGTGTTCACTGAAGCGTGAACAGAGAGTGAGGTGTACTAACAAATAAATAAATAAATATCAGTTTGATTTTAAACTTTTTGGGGTGAGCTGCTCATGTTGGCCCCATCTTGATGTATGGATTTAATCCACGCCGTCCATCCCATTTCCCAGCTCATTTTAGGCGTTGAGCCGAAAAATGAAGTTACTCTGATTATCCGGCGGGCTATAACATAGAAAACAAAAGTTTTTACCATTAAAATCTCCTTTGATGTTTCAATACGCCAAAACACATCGAATATTCGGCTTGATGGGTTTGTCTTGATCCATAAAATCCAATGACTGGGTCAGATTCTACTGATGCGGGCCCCACCTAGGAAAAACCATAGAAATACAAAAAAAATAAAAGAGCAGCAGCAGGCGCTGTTGTGCCGACCGTCCAGAGGACGCCGCAGCGTCCTGCGCTGCTGTGGTGGGCAGGGACGTGGGTCCCAACCAAAGGCCCCACTGTGATGTGTGCACACGTCAACACCGTGCATTTGGTGGCCCCCCTTCTAGCTGTGGGTCACCCCAAAAATCAGCATATGTGGAACTCAGGTGGCCCACACTACAAGAAACAGTGATGATTGAGCGTTTGCCATTGAAACCCTTTTGGGTTGTCACAGAAGTTTTGGATCATTATGAAATTTGTTTTTTCCTCTTATTCAAGGTCTGTGTGACCTTATTATCAGATTGGATGGAAGATTAACATTATGGTGGGCCTCACGTGGGACCCACTCATGTAAGTGTTTTACCCACACCGTCCCCGTGTGTGGAGGTGGGACGACTGGTGTACCTCACTCCAGCTACATAGCTACTGTAGTGGCTTCACCGAGTTCCATGGGTCCCATCTGTTTCATCCACGCCGTCCATCTATGGGACCCACCATGATGCATGTGTTGCATCCAAGCCGTCCAACCATTTTGAAAGCTCATTTTAAGGCTTGAGATAATAATAATAATAATAATAATAATAATAAAGACAGATCTAGTACCACGTGGACCACACTATAGAAACAGTGGGATTGAACATCTACCATTGAAACCCTTGGATTCCAGAAGTCTTGGACCAATAGGGAAATTGTTTTCCTTTTAATTCAGGTCTGTGTGACCTTATGATCAGATTGGATAGAAAATAAATGTTATGGTGGGCCTTGAGGATTTTAATGGTGGAAATCATTGTCACCACTGTTATTTGGAGTGCGGTCCAGTTGATCTTTTGATATGATTCATTTATGTATATATATATATATATATATATATATATATATATAATATATATATATATATACACATATATATATATATGTGTGTGTGTGTGTGTGTGTGTGTGTGTGTGTGTGGCCCATGTTATGCTGCTCATTTGATGTATCTGAGGCCCATGGGTTGAGGCCCAATTGGATATACATAAGGTCCATTGCAATGTGTGATTCCACCTTGGTTTATGTAATGAAGTTTATGGCGGGCTATGCCTTGGGAGTAATGATGGTTTGACGTCCACATTGTAAAGATAATGTTGGTTAAACGTTCGCATTGTAACTTTCCCTAGGGCACATTGATAGGCCCATACTCGTTGATAGTTCATCACTATATAACATGCTTAGTATAATCTCATGACTCATGCCATACGCATCATATGTATGCTTGATATGAGTAGTGACTGATCATAGCATATGTCATTGGGTAGATTATTTATGGGACTCACTGATAGGAGTTACCCACATGAGCGCATGGTACGCGCAAGATTCCTGCATGGCTGACGGTGTGACTCATGAATTTCGCATATGTGTGACATGATCATTGTACGCCCTAGCGACATCAGGGTCGTGGCTCCACAGGCACATCGTGGATGACCATATCGGATACCGAAAATACTTGGTTCTAGCACTGTGGGCACTTAGGATGTTCTTGGGTGAAAGTCCCAGAACCTTTTTGATACCAGGAGATGCTCCAACATCTACACCGAGTGGATACACAAGGGCAGGAGTGCCGAATACTAGTAGGCCGCGTCTCCCACTGTGTCGTGGTCGGTTGGAAGGGGGTGTGGCCTTATCCGCCCGAGTGAAGAGGCTATAAGCTAGGCTGAGTTTGACCAGCTCGCAAATGAGTCCGCTATCGACGAGCCGGGTAGGTATTGGCAGACTACTGGTCAGGCGGATAGTGTGGTCTCTTCCACTTGCTGGGTTGTGCGGCTATGGAGGCGGCAGTCAGTGTGAAGTGTATTAGACTCCGGCGATATCTCAAAGCAAAACTGTACTGATATGTGTACTTAATGAGAACTGACATGCTTGCTTTGCATCTCGCATATGACATCTGGCTACATATGTCTCGCATCACATGCCCTTGGTATGGCCGATAGCATTCATGCTTTGTATCACATAGCCTTGGTATGGCTAATAGCATTCATGGATTTACCCGCATATTTCCGCATTACTCTGATATTGTATACTTGGCACTCGTCTTGCGTGCACAGTACACCACCCTCTAAGCTTTTGTAAGTTTATGCATGACCATTGTGTGCAGGCGTCGTTGGATCGCAGCAGCGCCAAGGCAGGAGCGTGTATCAGTTTATTTTAGAGCTTTTTTATCACCCTGTATTTCCCTTTCCGCATTGTACTTAAAGTTTTTGATATAGTAAATGTGTAGTGATGTTGTTTTGTGACTTGGTTATGCTTGTAATTATGCTCCATTACAAAAATAAAAATAAAAATTTATACTGAAAATCCTCCTTGTAGGATCACAGGATCGAAATTTAACATATGAGTGCCGGGATCCGAGAATGGGGCACTACGGAAGTTGTCAGCGCCGAATTTGGAGATCGAGAATTTTGTGAGTCTGTTTTCCGAGTTTGGGGCATGACAGTTCAATTGTTCATCTATTCAGCCAACTGTCTCGCGAGAAATTAGGCTATTTGTAGAAGTTAGGGCTCTTCCTCCAATGACTTTTTTTTGTCTCAGGAATCAAGAACTTTGGAATGTGCGACAATTATATGGTTGAATAAAGATAGATGAAAGATAAATATCAAAATGAGTAAGACTTACCACTACAATAGGATCACCAACCTACCTGAGAGCACCAGGGTACTTCGTGGAGCAGCGTGTTGATAAGCAAGGTAAAAGCAATGCCGAAAATTACAACTACGTTCGGCCCAATGTACAAGTATGGCAAACAATTCCTAAGGCCAAGATCTTCCTTCAAATCTACTACGCAGGCGCAGATGGAAGAGAATTATATATTGGCTACAACTAAAAGTCAGTCTGACGTGAGCACACTGACGAACTAAACTACTCTTAGGAACTAAAACACCTCATAGCTAATCAGTGGTGGAGATGATGAGATAAGCTAAGATAGATAAACAACGTTGAGCTGGTTGATAGTTGATTGTATTTTTGGGCTTGATTGCGGATGCCTCTCTTTGAACCTGCCTTTGTTATTTTTAACATTCCTGAATGAAGCGTAAAAATAACCATTTTTCCACCCGGCACCGTCGCATGTAACTAATTGTGAATGAGCGGTTACTTTTTCTCTATCATGTTTTGTCTTTATTGAATGTCTAAAACGTGCTTTAGTGCTGACGTTACCTTAATTGTTACCCATATTTATATAGAGATTGCGTAAACACTAAGGCTCTGTAAAGATATGCCATCTCTCTCGTATTTCAAACGCATGCTCCAAAAGATATTGTATATGCCACATGACTCCTACATCGTCGTTTTGGTTTTGACAGATTTTGGTACAAACACTAACTTTAAAATTTCAGCTCAAATTAACTACGCATTCGGACTTTAAAGTTTAAACTCAAATTGACTATCCATCGAAGGAGGTAGTTATGAAAATACGTTAACATACCTCTCTTTTTTACATATGTACATGTGTACATATGAAGCCTAATTGGGTTTGGTCTTGGCAAATGCTCTCTCTTGTGATGGATGATCTATATAAGGAGGTTTATAGCTGTAGAGAAGTATTTTCTTCTATTCGTCATCTTCCGTAGTATTCTTTAGCATGAAAATTTCGTGTATGGTGGGAGTAAGGTAATCCTTAATTCCTTATACTAATGTTTCTCTTATTTCTAATAAAGAAAAAAATTCTTTTGTAATTGTCTCATAAATTAGGCATATTATCAAACTGCATAAATACGCGTGGTTTTTGCCTATGTTTTTTTTTTACTCTTTTCTTTTATGTTTTAGTCTGGCCGTATTGATCACTCACGAGTGTTTTTCCACAACAAAGTAATTTTGAACTTTCATCTCTAACATATCATGCGCAACCTTAATTAAGGCATAAAATTGCAATTTGGCCCTTCATAATACTTTAGTGGGTGAAGTTCAGGAAGCAATTAGAACATTCGTAGGGGTAGTACAGGCCTTTGCAATTCATGAATGCAATTTAAACGGATGTAGTCCTATTAAATAAGACTCTGAAATCTGAGCCCAATATAAATCTCCTATTGGTTGGAGGACACTCCAACGACATGATGAATACTGTGTGGCCTTTGTTACTTTCAGCACGGCCATGGTTGTTGGCACAACACATATAGGCCTGAGAACCACTAAATCCTGTAGAAGGGTACCACCATGTAGATTACCTGGCCCAAGAATCAGATCAGTTCACTTGTCAGGTAGGCCACAGTTGTTAAAAAATCAGCCGAAGTTTTCTATCTTGCTCACCTATTTATAATATCATGTTGCACTTTTATGAGTAGATCACTTTTACTTTTGGGGATCAACATCTAAAAGGTGTGGCCCATTTGATGGAGGGCTTGGATATTGCAGCTGTCTTCCATGCTGGCATATGTGGTGGCTGCATATATATAACCTGAACTTTTTTATATAATGGTTTCTTTTCCTGCTCATCGCTTGTGCATGACATTCGAACCATGCAAGAGATGGGCTGCATCGTAAAGATTTCCTGGGACTGATATGGTCTGATCTTTAGGTGAGTTACACGGTCGAAATCAATGGACAGTTTATGGTCTACTCGAAAATGTGTGTGGCCCACTCAATATATGTGGAACGGGAATCATTGACAACACCTTATGTATGCAGCAATTAAACCACACAAGCTCTGGGGGGGTTTATAATGCTGTGGCTGTGACATCCACTCGGTCCACCAGATGAGCCTTCTCATCTTCGTTACACAGCCCATAAATCACCTCAATCAAAAACTCAAGTAGGCCACACCACAGGAAAAAGCTTGTATGGTGTAGCCTGCCTGAGGTTTGTATCAAGCTGATTTTTTGTTTTTTTTGTTCATCATGGTGAGGCCCACCTAATGAATCGTCTACAATATTGTATACACACACCATGGTGGGCCCACGCACAAAATTACCATTTGGGTCACAAAAATCGAGGTTCTGGATCGGGTTGATCCGAGTTGACTCGGCCGAGTCTTAAAACCTGACCAAGATGCCCTTGGAGGAAAATGAAAATGACCAAAGTAGCCTTGGTGAAGATGCCTCAAATGATTCACGGTAGGAGTGGGAAGTTCTAGGATGTGTAGTCTCCCAATGCAAGAAATGTAGAACGGACAACAGCAGCCAGCAGTTGGTCACATCTGATGGGGACCCCTTTTTTTGTGGCGTTGGACTCATCTCTCCTCCAGCTTCGCCAATTTCGTTCAACATTGGTCGGAGGGAGCACCTACAACAAGAAGTTACGCGAGGCCCACCGTGATCTTTTTGTTTAATCCACTCCGTTCATCATTTTTTGTACATTGTATTAGGCAGTGAACCAAAAAATCAGGTCGATCGGATTTTTAAGTGGGCCACACTGTAGGAAATAATTGGAATGGGGATGCCTACTATTGAAGCTTTCTTGAGACAGGTTGAAGTTTTGGGTCAGGATGATATTTGTTTTGTTCTTTTCATCCTGGTGGGCCTCACTTAATGAATGGGTTGGATGGCATATGAATTTCATCGGTGGGTCTAGAAAGTTCCATCGGTCGGTGTCCCATCCCAACCGTATCCTCTGTGTGGCCCACTTGAGTTTTGGATCTGTCTGATTTTTTAGATCAGATTGCACTTATGATGCACAGATGTCACCCACACATCATGACAGAAAACAGCTGTGGTGGGAAATTCCCGTCCGGAGAGTTCCCTCTTACGGTGGAGACTCGAGAGAGAGGCTGATAGACGTGCAGCTTCCGTAGATCCCTGACTGTGGGGCCCACCGTGATCTTTGTTCCTTACATCCACTCCGTCCATCTGTTTTGAAAGATTATTTTTGTCAAGATAATAAAATTGAATCATATCCAAATATTATGTGGACCACACCACAAGAAAGTGTTCTGAATGACCATTCAGAATTTATTGTGGGCCAAAAAAGTTTTGGATCAAGCTGATATTTTTTTGGTCCCTTCATCCAGGTCTTTGTGACCTTATCAACAGGTTGGATGGAAAAAAAAAACATTCTAGTGGACCCCAAGAAAATTTTAATGGTGGGTATTCAATCACCACTCTTCCTGTGGTATGGTCCACCTAAGATTTGGATCTGTTTCATGAGCGGGATCATGCCCCAAAATCAGCTGTCAAAACGGAGACAGGCGTGGATATAGAGAACATACATAATGGTGGACCCACAGTCAAGGATCCACCCACCTTCAGTGGATCCGGGGATCCACCGAAGCCGCGCTCGTTGATAGAATACATCCTAACCTATTGCAGCACGTACGTAGAGACGTCAGCCGTTGGATCCGGGTCCTTTCAATGGCCCAAACCGTTTATGTGATGGGCCTCGCTGTAGATGAGGAATACTAAAAAGAACTCTTACCATGTTCCCACGAAAAGAGCCAAATGATCCAACGGTTGAAATATTCCAATTTAAGAGCTTTTAGTTTTTGGATATCGCCGTCCAAGATTACGCCATTATATAAACGGTTTTGATCATGAACTACGACCCCAGATCGAACGGCCAGTAGAAAGAATAGAATCTTGAATACCATGTCCCCCCACGGCCACGTGTGAATTTGATTAGTAGGCGGCGATCCAGGCCGTTCATAAGATAGGATCCATACCAAAAGCTTAATTTCATGAAAATCAGACCAAAACGTACGATAATCATACAAGACATGTCCATATCAATGCAGACCGTTGTCCTTACTTTTTCGAACGCATGTGGCTCACCTGATTACCGTTTGTCATTGTTTCACAGCTTATTTTAGGCCTTGAGCCCTAAAACGAGCTAGATCTAACATTTAAGTGAACCACACTACAAGAAATAGTAAGAAACAAGGGTCCATCATTAAAAATATTTTTGAGGTCACGTGAGTTTTATATCAAGCTGATATTTGCGTTTTACCTTCATCCGAACTTATAAACAGGTTGGACGGCGTGGATATAGTATATACATCGCGGTGGGCCCCACAGAGCGTCACTGCAGGCGATCCGGTGCACCTGGAAGCACGGAGTTCTCGTGCTTCTACTTCTGCACTGTATATATGGCATGCGTGTGTGATGGTCGGAACCATACCTTCATCAGGGTCAGCCATGAATGGTCAATGGACCAAAAATCACAATCATCTTAAAATCCTAACCATTTGAAAAAAAGGGTTACAATTTTACAAAAATCCAGCCAATGATTTTTGTACACCATTTTTCACGTGGCCAGAATTGTCCCATCATTGTAATCCTTCAGGCAATAGTCCATGTTATGAATGAACGGTCTAGATGGCCGTTGACATGTGCCACACGTGCTGTGTAGGCATAACAACTCCTTGGCTTTGGAGTTATAATCCCGTGCTGCCTCTGCGAGTATATGGGGACCTAAAATCAGGTCCGTTCATCTAATCACTATTGCCTCAAGAAAGACCACTCGTTTTCTTATTAAAAATAGCCACCGAATTTGCAAAGATGGAAAAAAGAATCTCAAAAACCAAAGAAAAGATTTGGTATTATCGATGAAAAAGTTCTCCTTAGAAAGCACTCTTATATGGGAAGCAGTTGCTACTTGCTACCTTTCTCCGCTTGGACGATTGGCTGTGTTGGGCCTACCGTGATGTATGGCTTTTATCCACGCCGTCCAGTCATTTTAACATATCATTTTAGTATTTTATCCCAAAAATGAAGAATATTCAATGCTCTAGTTGACCACACAATAGGGATTGAACACTTACCATTAAAAACTTCTTAAGAGCGTTAGAAGTTTAGAATCAAGCTGATATTTGTGTTTTCCTTCTATTAGATTTGCATGACCTTATCAACAGGTTGGATGACAAATAAACACCTTAACATATGAAGATTTCGAAGGTGGGTATCATTTTTAATGTTATTCGGTCAACTCTATTCTTGGGTTCATACCATAAAATGATTAATGTCTTTTATAAAACGTGTACATCGGGAAGCGGATTAGCTGGTGTACCAAACACCAGCTATATAGCTGCTGTAGGTACGTGTTGGTTGTACGAACGGTTCAAAGGAGATCAAAGTTACGTGGGCTATACAGTGATGTATTTATTATATTCGCCGGTTCATCTATATTTTTAGAGATCATTTCATAGCATTATTTTAAAAATGAATTATATCCAAAGATCACCTATGCCGCACTAAAAATAGTAGCGGAGATAATGACTTTCACATTTAAATACTTGGTAGGCATACAGTAATATTTATTTTTCATCCAATCTATTGATAAGATTACAAAGACTTGATTAAAGAGGAAAAACAAATCTTATAAAAGGGTTTCAGTGGTAGATGTTCAATAACCCACTGATTTTTGCAGTGTGATCTACTTGATAGTTAGATCTATCTTATTTTTCGTCTCAAGACTTAAGACAAGCTCGTCAAATGGATGAATGGTTTGGATATAACTGATACCACATGATCAGAACCACATAACTTGCTGATGTGGATACATAGCTGGTATGAAGAACACCCGCCAATCCGCTTCCTGTACATCGTGGTGGGCCTTAGGAAGTTTTTAATGGTCGGCATTCAATTACTAATGTTTATCTTGGTCTAATGTAATTGGGATTTGAATATTCTTTTTAAGATTAGGGACCATCAAAAAATTAGTTGGAAAAATGAACGGTCAACGTGGATATACAACGCATCCTCATGGGGGAGAAATGCTGCTCTCGTATGAACCGTAGTGTGAGGGGACTATATGCATATCTAATTTAAACTTTATTTTTTAAAAGTTTTTTAGATTATTCATAACCATATATTTGAACTTTATAAGGTGAAAATTGGATTGAAGGTCCATGTACTTTCCTTACATCACTCATAAATCATCATGACAAATGCAATAACGATGTGCTTTTATTGTTTCATTTGGACCAATCAGATCTTATCCTTAACCATTCATTTGATGGCCACAAATTGGACAATAAGGATTGCAACATCAGCTTTGATTTTCTCGATATGCTCCATCGACCATGTTCACTATAATTTGGATGGTCCAAATGGTGTCATTTGAGTGCCATGTATAAGCAACATGATTCATCAAACTTGAAAGTGGGTCCCATCATATACATGTTGCATCTCCTGAATAAACGTCCATCCTATCATAATGTTGGTTACAATCATACGAAAAACATGAACGGTTAGAAAGAAAATCATCAATGGACTATATTCAACATAGACAAACAACTCCCTTGATCCATGCCAGATGAATGGTTGAGATTTAGCACATATGTGCATGGTGCCGTAAATATTAGAGCTGGACAAATTGGGTCCAATTCGGTGGATCCGACTCGATCCGGCCCGATTTGAACCGATCTGACGGGCTAGATTGGTGCAGATTGGGTAGATCCATCCAAATTCGAATTCCTTTTGGATCGAGTTCGGGTTGGACCTGACCTGACCCGACCTGATCCGGAATCCGATCCGATTAGATCCGATTTGGACAGATCCGATCCGATCCGATTCGGATATATTAAGTAATATTTATTTGTTTTTAAGTATTTTTTACTATTTTTTTAAAAAAAATTAACTATTCTAAAATTTTTAGCGATCCGAATCGTGACCAATCCGATCCGACTCGGTTTTCTTGACCGAGTTGGACTCGGATTGGATCAGTCCATTGAGTTTTTGGGTCGGTCCGAGCAGGCAACCCGGACTCGATACCGGATCGGATCGGGTTCGAGTCAGGCCAATGATATTTCGGATCAGTCCGGGTTGGACCCAATCCGATCCAACTCGAACCGATGCCCAGCCCTAGCCGTAATTGGCCTCTTCTCCTCACCAATGGCTTTATCATTGTGCACTTGGCAACTCACTAGGTGAGTCCCAACTCCCAAGGCCTCTATATTTCTCTCATAGTTCATCAACATTTTAAAAAAGTCAGTGTCTCTCTACGCTACACGTGGCATAGTTGCACGACAATCCAAACCATTCAAATTGATGACCCAGTTATTGATGGCTCCAAGGCTTTAAAAGACTGAATTTTGGTAATGGACTTCATATAAATGGACTACTTCGGGCGTGATTGCACAGTCACGTGCTACTACATTTCATTTGCGGGAAACTTGCATTCATGTGCATATATGCACATTCCAGTTATAGGCTTCACATAGTTGTACTTCCAAGTTAAATCATTCAAATAATAACCTTGCTAAGCTATTATTCTTATTGGATGCATTGTTAACATATAATGGAAAATTATTCAATGGTCCAATTTCTACAATAAATGTCCACCAACAGAAATGCACATGCATACAAAGCAAATGATTAGAGAAAGGGGGAGAAATAAAAAGGGGGAGGGAAAAAGAGGAGAATTATTGAAAATGTGCAATCTACATGCTGAAAAAGATTAGGATACTCATGGTTTTAACGATGGCAGTCATCTCTATATTTCCGTGTGACTTAGCCCACTTAAATTACATACTTTTTATGTTTTCCTAATATCATTATGTATAACTATTGTATGACTGAAATCGTAGTGGCCCCACGTAGCCTTTGTTGCATGTGTTGGACGTAGACCAGTGGGACCCACTTGTGAGCAATCACTAGTGGGTACGTCCCATGTATTCTCTGGTCTATTCCTTTCAATTAAGTTTCAAATTCAAATATGAATTTGATTTTTAATTGAAGATAGGGATTTGATCAGATTATGAGGCCTTATCCCAATCCCACGCAAACTCTCCTTCCTCTATTATAAAAAGGAATGTGCTTCTCTCATGTAACGCATTGAATCATTCGAAACACCGAGAGTATACAGAGAGAAATAGAGTGCATTATAGTCTGTCTATTTTGGCTTGTCCTTAGGACGATCTGATCCATAGATCGCAATCTGGGGCCACTATATACCATAGGATCAGAGGTGTGAATAGTTTCATCTGCTCCAGTAATAGATAGGCAGGCCGTTGGAGCACCGTTCTTCTGCTTTGTGAGGGTTCCAAACTTCGTGTAGACCGTCAGATCTTGAGGGCTCACCTTCCGCGCCAACCAATAGTGGTATCAGAGCTATTTAACGGCAGATCTCCGATTATATTCATCTAAAAAGGTAAGTAGTTCATCCTCTCTTTTTTTTTAATTGGAATCAAGTGTACGATGGTTTATATTATGATTTTGTATACATGTATGCCACGAGCATGAAACCCTAATTATAAGGAACCAAGGTGATCATGTAGATTTTGAATATTCCATACACCTAAAGTATATTGTCTTATTGGTTTATGGAATGATCCACATGTGGTACCCCATGTATGTACATAATATCCACCAATAGTTGTTGTACACGTATTTTGTACACATGCTTGCTGTACACGTGTATCAGATGCTTGTTGTACACGTGTTTTGTACCAGATGTTGGCTGCACGCGTGTTCTGTACACATGTATTTGTATACATGTTGGCTGTACACACATGTATATTCACACGTGTGTATTGACGTTAGCCAAGTACATCATGCATGTACACATGTTGTTGTTGTATTCAACTACAACACGTATCATGCGTGTCACATCATGTTGTATCATGTTGTATTGAAATACGTACATAATCTGATCATGTGTATACATCATGTTGTTGTTATACATCATGTTGTTATTGTACATAATATCAACATGTTGTTGTTGTACATCATACATGTACATCATGTGTGTACATCAGCAGGGAATGATGCTTTCTCAACATAAATTGTACACATATAAACGTGCTCTCAACAGTGTTACACGTGTTGTACATGGCTAATGTACATGTACATGTGTTGTACACGTGTTGTATGTGTGTACACGTGTTGTACTTGTGACATATCTCTCAACGGTGTTACACGTGTTGTACTAGGAGACATCTCTCCATATATACGTGTTGTACAGGGAGACGTCTCCCCATATACTCGTGTAAGCTTTCCTGATGAGTATGTTGTACTGGGAAACATCTCACCATACAACCATTGCACACGTGTGTACACATATGTAATCATGTTGGTTGATATGCATCACACAAACTAAAAGAGAGATGTTGGATGATATGCATCACGTGTATATGGGGCCTGAACCGTTTTTCAACTACAATGATAGATGAAAATTTTAGTCAATGCCCAAGCAATGGTAGAGCCCACATGATGCACAGTTAGATCATCATGATAACATAATGTAAGAACAGCAACGGTGTTGGATCTCTTCCCACAGCAAGAGATGTTACACGGTGCACCTATTTTTCATTCTGGACAAGTGGGAATGACGATTCAGGCATCCTAACCTTTGGTATGATGGCCCCACAACGGATGGACCATGAAATAAAAGTCACATTCAAGTAAAGAATGTACTCTATATCCAATGGCTAGGATCTTCCTAACATTAATCTTTTGTTCCTTCTTGGCATCCGTAAAAATCAGATTAAGTGTCATCTCATCTTGGCCCACATGTAAAAATGGTCCTGAAGGATGGTTGTGAATCTGACCATCAATATGTATTTTAACATTGGACCGATATGTTATATTTGGCTGATGTACATGGAAATGGGCCGCTCATCTAGTGATGATGATGCACAAGTGAAGTCCTGTGTGCAATAGATACATATATGCTTGTGATATGATGGGCCATGGGATTGGCATATTACTTATATACATGTACATATGCATGCGTGTGATTACGATTTCCTTTATATCATAATATTCACTGTTGATCAAGAGATCATTATTGATTGACACGATCATCAGCCATGATGATCAATGTTGATGAAAGGATCCATCATCAACAATGATGAAATGATCCAACATCAACAATTATCATTAACGGTGATGATCGAATCTATCTCTAATGGTCATGATCACTAGTGAAAATTGAACTCTCTACATTCTTAACATTTTATTTTTCTTTCTGATGATGATGTTTATATGTATGAAAATATTTGGCTTGATGTGTTTAGATCTAAGCCCCCTACATTTTTCATTAGAAATTACAAAACTTAGTGCTTACATGCTCCTTAAAATAAAGATTGTGCATAATCTGAGTGGGAGTTTATTCTCCTCCACCAAATGGTGCATGCAACCATGTAATGGAAGGTTGCATGTTATACAATTATAATTTTATAAAAGTACCAATTTCATCTTAAATAGAGAACTTGATGGTTCTACACCGCTCATTCGAGTATGTGGACTTTCAGATCTTATTAAGATGTGTTGACTACTTTTATACTCTGAAAATTTGTATAACACGTAGAAATGCTGATGATTAGAGTCAATACCTAAGATCTTAGCTAAGTAGTGATATTCATACAATGTAGAGATGGCCACCAAAGCGTTAATCGCTGAACAGCTGAAAGAACAACATTTCAACGGCAACAACTACGAAGACTGGTCCCGCGCGGTGCGATACCTTCTGGAAGAGGACGACATATCTCACACACTCGATGTAGTTCAAGAGGAACCCATCTTGGCTGAAAATGGGAATTTACAAGAACATATTGTTGCGATGACTCGCTATAATAAGTGACGAAAACAAAATCGTTCAGCCCGTAATGTCCTTCTTGGCACTATGCACAAAGAACTCATACCTACGTATGAAGTGCATGAAACCGCTAAGGGAATCTGGGAAGCACTGACAGATGCCTAAGCGCAAAAGTCATATGCGAGAGTTAGGGCAATGAAATTAGAATTTCAGGAGTATAGGATGCCTATCGGCTGCCCCATCAAAGATCATATTCGTAAGATGGAGCAAATGATAGGTGCCTTTAGGAATGTTGGGTGTAAATTGACTAAAAATCAGAAGATTATAGTCATGCACCGTTCCTTGCCTGAATCTTGGCCCCAAATCAAAAGAATTCTGAACCATACTGATTCTATCACTACGGTCAGAGACTTTTGTGGCCACTTGGTACGTGAGGTTGAAACGAAAGTAATTCAGTCAGGTTCGGCCAAGGCCTTTGTAGCAAAGACCTATAAGCAGAAAGCTAACAATAAACGGTTCAAAGCTCGCAAGAAGGCGAAGAAGAATAATCAATAATAGAAGACCACAACACCTCCTCCAAATCTCAAGAAGGGGAATTGAAAGAATAAACAGAAAAAGACAAACATAGTCTGCTTCGTCTGTGAAAATTCAGGTCATTATGCTCGACAGTGCGCCCATAAAAAGACGGTATTTTCTCAGTCACTAGATACTTTGTATGTAGGCGTTTGTTATGAAATCCTTTCCGCTGATATCATATCTAACGAGTGGATTTTGGATTCAGGCGTAACAAAACACGTGACAAGCAGTCGTCGAGGACTCGAGGAATTTCGGCCTGTAGCCAAGGAAAATTACAAGCTGTACATGGGCAATAACGTTGTTGAAGACGTACAAGGGATTGACGTTCTCCACCTTCGTACGCGCATAGGGCGAACAATAATCCTCCGTGATACCCTTTATGCACTGGGGATGCGTCAGAATTTAATTTCTATTTCTAGGTTATTATTTGATGGTTTTGATATTTGATTTTTCGGGACAAGAGTTTCTTTGAGACCAAATAACCTCATCTTTGCATGGAGAAATTTAATTTCAGATATATTTATTCTGAACGTAGATATTGATAATGCACATTTTGCTTTATCTGTTATGTCGAATGAAACTGTAGTATCTGAATCTCAAAAATGGCACGCGAGGTTAGGTCACATCGAAAAGGATCGTATGACAAGACTAGTATGTTCTGGCCTGTTAGACTCCTTATCCAAAGTTGATTTGTCATTATGTGAACAATGTGTGTCCGGGAAGACATCGAAGAAACCATTTTCCAAAGCGGATAGGTCTAAGGGCACACTAGAGATAATCTATTCAGATATCTGTGGGCTCTTTAATGTACATGCCAGAAATGGATGTCAATACTTTGTCACTTTCATTGACGATTACTCGCGCTATGGATATGTGTATCTCATCTCACACAAATCTGAGACTTTTGATTATTTTCTTAAATATAAAGATGAGGTGAAAAATCAGCTTGAGAAAAAGATTAAAATCCTTCGATCTAATAGAGGTGGCTAATATACATCTGAAACGTTTAAATTATATTGTGAAAACGTTGGTGTTGTCCGGCAGTATACAATGACTTACACTCCACAACAAAATGGTGTTACAGAGAGAAGGAATAGGACAACATGGTTAGATCGATGATGGCACAAGTCAATCTCTCTACCACATTCTGGGGAGGCGCACTGTTAACAGTCGTCTACGTCCTTAATAGAGTCTCATCTAAATCCATTCATAAGACTCCATATGAGATGTGGTCTGAGAGGATTCCTTCTCTAGCCAACCTACGCCCTTGGGGATCTTTGGGATATGTTTTGCTACTTACTCCTCATAGAGGTAAACTTGATAGTAAAACAATTGAATGCGTGTTCATAAGGTACCATATGCATTCAAAGGGATATGTTCTTGTTTATGAGGAGCATGGACGATGGATTGAGATAGAATCCCGAGATGTGACCTTCGTTAAAGATAGATACCCAAGCCGAATGAAGCAAAATATTCCATTAGAATTTTTTGAAATACCCGATTTATCTCAGGAGAATGGGAGTTCTTCTTTACAAGACAATGATACTCATATAGTTCGTCAGGACAGTGGGAGGACATCTCAGCAGGCTCCTGAGTTACGTCGTACTGAAAGAGGATTGATTCCCCGAAGATACTTCGATATTGAAGGGCAAACATTCTCTTGCGTAGCGGTTGATGATGATAAACCTGATTCGTATCAGGATACATTATTATCTTCTAACTCGGCCGATTGTGTGAATGCTATAGACGAAGAGATCGCTTCTATGGAAAAGAATAAAGTCTGGGAACTTGTTGATCTGTCTTCCAATCGCAAAGCGATAGGTAATAAATAGGTACTTAAGATCAAAAGAAAGGCAGATGGTACAGTGGACAAGTATAAAGCACGATTAGTTGTTAAAGGTTTTACACAACAAGAAGGCATTGATTACGAGGAGACCTTTTTACCCGTTGCACGTGCTGGGACCTTTTACCTACAGATTGCTTTGATTCGATCTAATCACTGCAACGTGCGAGTAGCCAATCCCGTAAGTGACTCTTTGTCTCCTTAGCTACCCTCCTCTTGTGTATATGAGGATGAGATTGAGTATCGCTACTTTAGTGTACTATGACGAAAGGTCCTTGATTGGCCAAACTCAGTTACACTAGGAAAGCGACTTGATTAATTCAAATTACACATCTGCGTAGGGAAGATCCCGTGACAACTACACCAAGTTTTTAGAATTATAAATACGCACTTGAAGACTTATCCACCGGCAATATCGAGTTATTTTTTATTAGACTTTTACAAACCGTATTTTTCTTTAAAAGCATATATATATCAGTTTGCTTTAAATTAATTTTAATCAATGTTTGTGAAAAATTAAGTTTTCAGAATAACTCGATAAGTTGGATAAGTGCGTATGTTGGCCGAGTACTCCAGATCAAGAGTTAACTCCATCCGGTGTGGTCATGCGGACTAGGACAGGCATTGCAAAGCTTGAGTTATTGAGTACTAGTTAGGTAGTCACTTAGTACTTAAGCACCTGTGAGAAGATTATAGTGATCCAGCTGGTCCCACGCCTCTGATTCTTTTGTTCGCGATATTTGGTATTTGATTGTTATAAGGCAAGTTAGTTGGACAGATTTATGTGTCTATCCCACAATGTAATTGAGTAGGAGATGTTGGACGTAGACCAGTGGAGCCCACTTGTGAGCAATCACTAGTGGGTACGTCCCATGTATTCTCCAGTTTATTCCTTTCAATTAAATTTCAAATTCAATATGAATTTGATTTTTAATTGAAGATAGGGATTTGATCGGATTATGAGGCCTTATCCCAATGCCACCCAAACTCTCCTTCCTCTGTTATAAAAAGGAATGCGCTTCTCTCATGTAACGCATTGAATCATACGAAACACCGAGAGTATACAAAGAGAAATATAGTGCATTATAGTCTATCTATTTTTGCTTATCCTTGGGACGATCTGATTCATAGATCGCAATCCGGGGTCACTATATACCGTAGGATCAAAGGTGTGAATACTTCCATCTGCTCCAGTAGTAGATAGGCAGGCCGTTGGAGTACCGTTCTTCTGCTTTGTGAGGGTTCCAAACTTCGTGTAGACCGTCAAATCTTGAGGGCTCACCTTCCGCGCCAACCAACAGCATGTACAATGTCCCCGCTACATAGAGAAGAAGTTTGAGCAGGCTACTCCCATTAAATGACATAAAAAAGATATAGATAAAATCTAAGTTGTTGGAGGCTTATTTTGGATGATATCTAAATTTTACAACTGATGGTGACCATATTTTTAAGTTTCCAAAATACTCATCATTTAAAAATAATAATTTAATATTTAAAGCTATCCACCCTTCAAAAGTAATTGTGGGGAGACAAATGTTCAAAAACTACTTACGTTACATATAACTAAGGTACATATTAAGCAAGGAGGCAATAGAAGGAGAGAAATTTTAGAGGATGAGAGAGAGAGAGAGAGAGAGAGAGATGTGTCCTTTGCAACACCTGTTTGTGGGTCCCACCATGTTTTAAGTTTAAATTCGCTTGGCAAGTAAGGTTTTATACTTGATATCAGATCTCTTAGGTCAAAAATCAGCTACATATGTACAACTTAGATGGGCCACACCACATGGAACAGTTGGAATGGGATGCCAACCCTGCATTTGTGTGTGGGCAACATGTGGTGTATTTTCATCAAACCCTTTAGACAGGCCTAGTTCACTAGGACGAAGAGAAGAACAAAAATTATCCTGATAACAGACTCTATAGGCTGCACCATGTCAGCTTAGTAGTTTTGGAAGCAAATACTTCTTTTTTTATATATAAAAATTAGGGTTAGCTTAAAATACTTCATTCCCATTAGCTCAGTCCACGGGAGTTTTTAGATGGCCTGATTTTTACCGTTCAAATAATGGTCCTCACCGAATGAATGGTGCATCTTGCATGCACAACATGTGGATCCCAAGTAACGTTGAATCGTCTCTCATTTTTTAGGCCACATGTTGGGAAGAGACGTGGGCATGGCTCACCCCATTGGAAAAAGTGAATGAAGAGTGTTGAAGCCAAACCATTCCTGTATAGTAAAATCCCAATCTTTCCTTGCCAATGGACTATATCTTATGATGGATTTACCTTAAGCTTAAATAATATTGTCCAAGGGGTCCTTACTCTTGCTCGGGTGGTTAACTCTCAAGAGTTTCAACTCCCAGTCAAGGGTTCGAGTACCCATAGGTGGTGAAATTCCACTAGTGTAAGTGTGTGGGGTGTGTGTGCGTGTGTAATAATAATAATAATAATAATAATAATAATGTCCTAGACTCGATAGAATTTTTACAAATTATCATAGATTCTAATACCCATTGTGGTGAAATTTCACTATGTGGTGTGAGTGTGTAAGTGTGTAGGTATAAGTACTCAGCAAAAAAAAAAAAAAAAAACTAATGCTGTCAAGGGCTAATGGTGGGGCCAAAAATGTCAAATGACCACTTATTGTGGATATTAGGCATAAATAAAGATGTATTTTATGTAATAAAGTCTCAATCATTCTTTACAATTGTGGACATTTAATATCTACTGTTTCTTATTGTGTGGCAAAAATCAAGTTTAAATCTGCTTTATTTTTGAGATAATGTCTTAATATGATATGGAAAAACGAGGGGAGAGAATGGATTTCTCACAAATATCATGTTGGGGCACATGAAATTCCTCCCACACATGAAGTTCTTGGTCTCAAAAGCTAGGTGGGCCAACGTGATGTTTGTGAGAAATCTGGTTCATTCATTTTTCCAAATGATATTAGGACATGATCTTAAAAATGAGATAGATCCAAAACTCAGGTAGTCCCATGACAAGAAAAAGTAGGTAGGAAAATTGCTAATGGAAAATTATTAGACTGATCCAAAACTTCCATGGCCTCGCGGATCTTTCATCGGTTAACGTTCAATCTGAACGTATGTCAAATTTTTATTTTTTTATTTTGCTCAGGTCCTTACCACGATCTATCAATACGTATCGAAAGAGTGGATTCCTAAAATCATCGCAACCGGAACTTTCCGGTGCTGGCAATCCACGTCATAAAAGAGTTATCGGATTCAATAAATCTATTTTTTTTCGAGATTTAGGTTTTTCTTTTTGTAATAATAGTGGAGATTTACGGTAGAATGAGGAAGAGGCGATGCATGAGTGGGCCATCTACCCACAATACACAGTCATATCATTTGGTTACCATTCTGAGGATGGAAAATGTTAAAAAATAAACACTCATCGTATGATCGTAGCCATCTGATCAGCGGCCTTCAAAAAAGACGTACCGAAAATTGAAGTAACGGTCAGAATTTAGTTATAGAAAGTGAACCAATTCAATGGACAGTATTTATCTAATGTCTATGATTTTTATATATAGAGCATATAATATATTTTCCACCAGATAGACGGATCTGATTGATACATTAATACTATGATATTTGATTTTAAGATATGGATGTACCATATTCTAGTGCTTCTGGATGTACTGTATCATCTCTGAAGAGCTGTTCCTTCTGTTGCAGTGGCTACAAAACTCCACAGACACCCAATCACAGCCCACCACCTTTCATCTCTCTCTGTAAATATCCAAAGGGAGAGAAGGAAGAAAAGGGTATTTGGATTCATCTCTTCACATCTCTCTCTCTCTCTCAAGACTCAAAGAGAAAGATCGATTCTTTACTGCCTTTTCTCCTCCTTTCTTTCAGATTCTCTTTCTTTCTCAAGTTTTCTCAGTTGGGTTTCTGCCTTTTTGCCTTTCTTGATTGATTTTGTTTGTTGGTTTTCAGTCTCTCGGGTTTTATAGAGGTTTTAGGCCTTGAACTTTCACAAGGAGCTTCATTTCTTCAAATTCGAATATCTGTTTATCTTCTATTCCTAAAATTCTCATCTGGGTCTTTGAATTTTCTCCCCCTTTTTCTGATTTATGGAAAATCTGATGGGTGGTTGTAGATTTTCTGTTTGAGCGGCCAGATCTTTCTATTTCTTTTTTATTTTTATCATTTTGATGGTTTTCAAAGGTGGGTCTTTTCTAGATTCCTCAGCTGATGCTCATACAAAAGGGGTATTCGGATTCTCTGCAAATGCTCCTTGATTTTATTCTCGTTTCTCCCTTGTAAAAACCACCCAAATCTCTGCATTTCTTATCTGGGCTTTCCCTGTTTTTACCTTCCTTTCCCAATCCGAAATCGCCAGCTAGTCCGATCGGAATTCAAATTTCCAAACTCCTATGAATCTAGATATGTTCCTGAATTCCTACGGGCGGGGAATGGCTTCTGATTTTGAAATCATGAAGTTGGGTATGGAATTTCTGTCGCCGACTTCGTACCTTCCTTACTCCAATTGGTTCATTGATGAGAGCAACAGCAGCTGCGCGAATTGGACCTCCGAAGAAAACAAGCTGTTCGAAGAAGCTCTTGCAATCTTTGACAAAGAGACGCATGATCGGTGGCAGAAGATCACCGCCAGGATCCCGGGCAAGACCGTGCACGAAGTCAAGAAGCATTACAAGGATTTGGTAGACGATGTTAGCGTTATCGAAGCTGGATTGATCCCGATCCCAGGTTATACATCTTCCTTTACGTTGGAATGGGTGAATAACCGAGGATTCGACGGATTGAAACCGCAGTATGCTGCAGGTGCGAAGAGGTCGGCAGGCCGGCCTGACCAGGAAAGGAAGAAGGGAGTTCCATGGACAGAAGAAGAGCACAGGTATTCTTTTTCCAAGCTAAAGACTCTGTTAGTTGCTTGTTTTGTGAAAAGAGAATGAAGTTTTCATTGCAATTTCTGGTGGTGCAATTTCAAGATTGCAGGTTTGATCACAGCTTTGCAATAGAAAACGAATTGTGAAAATCATGATATTGATTGGAATTTGACAAAATTTTCCTTGTGGTTGTTGAATTATGATATTATAAAAAGCTAACGGCATGAATTCCAATATATTCTTTTTTCCCAAATTTCGGTGCTGTTGGAAGATGTTTGGTATTTGGGAGCACAATTGGATTTATGGATTATTTGATCTAGTCAATTTCTGATGTTTACTGGCCATATAGATGCGTTTGGATGTACCCCAAATCGCTAGCGAGGCAGATATTTCAGTGGATTAGATGATAATCCGTTCCATCTGTTCCACCATGCAATGTGGCTGCTGCAATTTTCAGAAGTGCAGTAATTGGGATCCAAATTTTCCTCCTTTTCAGCCCCAGCTTAATATCTGTTATGCAGAAAAACATCCTATCTGCACAATTTTTTGGGACGTCCAAACGCAGACTAAAGTAAGCAATTGAGTGGATGTTGAGCTTCATTTGCAAAGTGTTTTTCTTGATATGATATGATATGAATTTTCATATATTAGCTGCTACTGGTTGTTTTGCAATTGTATAGCTTGGATTGCAGTAATGGTTCCTGATATTGATATCAAACCTTTATTAGAATTGCTTGTAACCCACATCAGGACTTCACTACTGTTTAGTGACATGAATTTCTGGCAATTGGTTTGCAGGCAGTTTTTGCGGGGTCTTCAGAAGTACGGGAAAGGGGATTGGAGAAACATCTCTCGGAATTTCGTGATCACGAAGACCCCAACTCAGGTGGCCAGCCATGCTCAGAAGTTCTTCATCCGGCAGTGTTCGGGAGGCAAAGATAAGAGGAGATCAAGCATCCACGACATCACGACCACCAGTCTCACGGACAATAGACCTCCTTCGCCATCTCAATCTCCTGCTCTTTCTGTACCACATGGCTCGACTGGCACGACTAAGACACCAGATCAGTTCTCAGTATTATTCGATTCAAATCCACCCAACAAAGGGGCGACTGTTTTCAGCCCAACAGCATCTCCAGCATGCGGGAATTTTTTCTTGCCGCATCATTATGGGATAACTCCCCATGAAATGAAATTGCAGACACAAAGCTTCCACAGAAGCCTCCTTCAAGACCCTCAATCTGGGCCCCAGAACATGGTATTTCAGCTGCAATCTTCACACCACCACCCTCATGGATAATGGGACAGTGGTTTGAATTCTTAGATGGATCAGAAATGTCGAATAGAGTCCGTTCTTTTAGGTTGATTGATGCTCTATCTTTGCTTTTGTCCTTGTCTTTTTATGTGAATATGCCGACGGGGACTCAAGTAGTTCGTACTTCATAGTTTCCAGACTTCTGAGAGGGGAATGAAATTTGATCTTGCTTGAATTCCAAACTCTTCTACTTGGAGATCAAGAAGGGGAGATTTTAGAATGAAGGCTTCATGATATTGAAGTTTTCCCATGAATTCGAGTTCTCTTTTTGGATCAAACATGTCAGTATTGAAGAGGACTATGCGGGTGTTGAAAAGAGCATTTTGCTTTGTAGGCAGATTTCAAGATGGGTCTCGCATCTTATGTGTATCTCCATTTTGTGCTATAAATTTCAACTTTCGGCGAAAACATGGGTTTCCACAATCTCTCATTCAACAAAAGAAGTTGGGGTTACGAAGTCATGGAGAATGCCCAGATTGAAGATGGTACTGTTCTTGAGGTATGCGTCGGAGGCCAGTTCATCTGTTATTTCCTTTAGTAGACCGTTGAGAGAGAGAGTAGCAGCTGTGGATGGGCTTGTTATTAAGTTGTTTATATTAGTTATTTGAACATCATCATACTATATTTGAATTCCAAACAGGCTTGAATCTTTGGAACTCTGTCTCACTTCTATCTGTTTTGGTTTGTGAATTTTGATGTTTGCTTGCATATCCTTCCCGATTCTGCATTCCGTTATGTCAAGGTAGTGTTTGGAAGCATACCCAAATTCACATTTGATTGAATCTGTCAGTATTATCCCGAAATCGCAATTTGTTAGGATTGAACTTACCATATGTTTCCAATGGCACATGAAATGCAATGACAAATGCATGATCAGTTCTCCACTTTCATTTCAAATTTTGCCCAAGACAAACAAAATGTAATTTCGGGCAGGAAAGCTTTCCCCACCAAGACCCGTTTCCTGACTTAGTACTTCTAACATACAGAGCAGAAGATATTTAAGCAGATGGGTATCTTCTTTCTACATTCCAATGTCTGAAATCCTGCATTTCCTTGTTACCAGAAACATCCCACATGAAACAAACATCTCCCAAATTTTGGTTTGTTCTCCAAATTTTGCAGGTCACATCATACCACACAAACCCAAGTTCAGGAAAAAGACTAATGATTCACTAATCAGATTAACATGGATTGGTTTTAAAGTTGGTGGGGCATGATGCGATTCTTAGAGTTGGTTTCAGCACTTTTCTAGCCGTTCATTAGACTTTATAAAAATAATAAATTAAAAGAAAAGAAAAACAAAAAACAAACACCATCGTTCAAATCACACATGGAGGCATAATCATCTGATTCCCAATCCAACTTGGCTGACTCACACAGCATTCTCATTGATTTCTATTATTGCTTTCCAATTGCTTACTTTCCTTAAGACTTCTTTTCCAGCATCTTAAGGTTTATACCCCCAACATGGCCTAGTTGACTGAGCTTGACCACAAAACCTTAGTCGGGTCCGACTTCGCATTCCACTCACTCCAGCATCTCAGTCTTCAATCTCTCTTCCGCTCCATCGCTTTTCTTCGCAAGGAAGGCATGCTGGGAAAAGGACTGATCCGAAATAGTTTCATTAGTTGAATAAACTAAGGTGATACTTAGATTAGAGAAAGACCAATGTCAGATTACTTAATTTTCTTATGTTTCTTTCTCCATTCTTTTCGCGCAATCTATGATTATTTTTTTTGTTGTTTCTTTTTGGTTTTGCTAATCCACGTGTTAATGGCGGATCTTTCTCAATGATCTTAGTCTTCTTGGTCTTGTGTTCCTAGTGTGCGGACCAACAAAGAAGCTACTCCTGTCTTTTTTATTTTTCAGTTGCATCAGAAGCCTTTTCATGGGAATGCAGGATCTTGCTTTTCCATCAAGGAGAATCAGATCTTTGCCTTTTTCATGATCGACACCGCTTGTGATTTTACCTTACTGAATGGCTTTTTTGTTTGCTCCAAAAAGATCATGAACTCATTTCATGATATTTGGTGTGACCAAACGCACCTGAAGAGAATTATTCAGGTGATTTGTATGAGAGATTGAAGAGGCAATTCACAGCTACGTGTGCAAGATTTGAACCACACATAAGGCAGGCCCGACCGTGGACATGTCTTGGTCTCTCATCAGGTGGGGAGATATCACCGACGATCTGTCTTCGACGCTCACTCGTGGGTATCCAAGTGGATGGACTTGATTGGTTCTTTAGCCAGACCACATTCATGGTGGGACCCACCTGATGAGTGGCCTGGATCTCACACACTGTGTGATGTTGCTTCATTGAGATTCTATTGAAATGTGGGGAAAAAACCAACCTGTGACCTCAACTTAATTTCAGCTTTCATCTAAGTGATGCTTTCAACTAGAATTATCTTATCAAAATGTTCTGTCCGTTTTGTTATATATTTTCTTGGAATTTTATTTCTAAGTTTATCTGCACATATGATCCAGGCCGTTCATCATCTGGGTCCCATCGTATATGTGCTGTGACCCGAAAATGAGACTCATCCAGTCATCAGGTCGGCCACTTGTATGAGAAAAAAAAAAAAAAAAAAAGAAGAAGAAGAAAGAATGAAAGTCGAAAAAAGATTGACCAACTGCACATTTAACAAAAAATGTAGTTCCACCTGATGAGCAGACTTGCCTAATTTTTTGCTAGCTAAACATAAACAGTGGGGTCTACCTGATGAACGGTCTGGATCTTGCACTGAAATTGTTATCTTAGCCTTAGGCAGGCTCTCTAACTTGGTCCCAAGAACATTCATGGCAGTCTCTTTCATAAAAGTTCATCTTTCCAAATAGATACCTAAGTTCTCACTTGAAATGCATAGAAAACCAAACTAACTTTCTCTTGCAAGGGATGTATATGTATATATGCATGTATGGTTTGATGGGTGGTGTACAAATGTACAATCAAATACACGGCTCACGTTCACTAAGAAAGAAATCCAACGGTTGGATCGTCAGCATTGTCCTATCAAAACAACTTTTTGATCAACGGTCGATCAATGGCGGAACCCAAGGTATGACGGTCCAGATCCCATCCACGTGGGCCACATCCACACATATATTTATGTGCTTGTACTGAATTGTCAACCCATTAACTAGTTGTTTTGGTTCTGTGAGCAGCATGGGTGGAAACAACCATATATACATCATTTATAAAGTCAGGAACCTACTCCATCATGGCCCACCAGCTTTTTTTTAAGAGTGAATGAGTGAACGACACGTGGCAATACAACCACCCCATCTTAGTAGTAAGTTCCATTGCTATGATACTATCATTTCATTAGCAATTTGTTATTCTTAATTGAGCTGTTTATGCCACTAATGAACAAAAAGGCATACACAAACATTCAATTTCTATTTGCTTGTTGGGTGTGTTTTGTTTTTTCTTCCTTTCACTGTTGGTATGCAAGTCTGCTAATGCACACGCCACTATATATGCCAGCGTGGCAGACAGGTGGAATATCCGAGCCATCCATCACAAGGGTAACACTATGTATATATATTACTCCAAAAATTGGATGGGTCCACTTTTTAGGTGGGCCACAATAGAATAAATGTATGGTTGCGATAAATTGGCTGATTGTTTCTAACCCGTCCATTTATATCTACTATCATGGCACACCTGCTGAGTGGACCACCTTATCTTTCGGAAGCAACGTCTGTACGGTGAGTTCCACAAGGTGGATGGCTTGGATATTGCACCTGTCTGCCATGCTGCCTTATGTGGTGGCGTGTGCATTAGATGACCTGTACACGCGTGTGGCTTAGCAAAGCTCTGTTACGAACGAGAGTGGATTCGGTGAGGCCGGGGAAACACCTACCTCGGCGAGGCCGTGAATGTAGGGCCCACCTTGATGTATGTGTTGTATATCCATGCCTTCCATCCGTTTTTATAGATCATTTGAAATCATGGACCCAAAAACTGAAGCATATATAAATCTCATGTGGACCACATCACAGGAAAAAGACCTGGATGTATGGAAAACAAAGACTCTCTGTGTTGTGGTCAGCATGAAAAATGGACCTGATTCATTTTTAGGATCATATACTAAAATGATATTTAAAAACGGATGGACGGCATGGATATATAACATATAACCAAGGTGGGCCCCACCGTCACAGACTTACTGAAGTCGGTGTTTCGCCAGCCTCACTAAATCCGCGTTAGACCGTTGCTGCTCTGTTAAGAGGTCTCTGATCCTCGCCCGAGTATACGCCTTAGTTTTGAATTGTATAAGTGGGGCCCATAGATGAGTGATCTGGTATGTTGGTCTGACCTATCTGGCCATGGATGGATTGCGCCGGGAAAATCATCTTGATAGGGCGATCTTTACCGTTGGATCGTTGGGCTGCGGCCGAAAGGTCATCAAGAACCATCCATCTTGCAGCACACCATATGGATAGCCTGGATCAGCAATCAGGCCACAGTGGTACAAAACCAACGGCTGAGGATACTAAACATCTCCTCGATCAAGGACCAGAGCAGCTCTGTTAGTATAGTAAGACTGGTGCAGTTGCAATGCAAGGAACAATGATGAAAGACTAGTGCCCACCCCATGTATCAGTGTGGGGCCCACCCAAAATGGGTGGGAGGAGGAAAGGATTCAAGGCAACATGGCCAAAACGATCATTCCTATTAACCTTTTGTGTGAGGTAAATGACAAAAATACCCCACTTTCTTTATTGAAAGAGGCTCCCTCTTTTGCAAGTTGCATTGGAAAAGCACTTTGCCCACTTTATTCTAATTTTGATCTGTTTTAAGTTGATTAAGACCACATACATGCTCTCACACCTTTTTTTTTCTTTTCTTTTTTCTTTTTTCGAAATTCTCCAGTGGGACACTTTAGATTATCCAATCGATTGATCTGGACTGTCCATTGGGTCTAACACAAGTTTCATAGGATACCATTTACATATCACATCAATCTGACCATCCTAACAATTTGATCATTAGCCTTTATTATGGACGGTCGAGATTATTTTAAAGATAATAGGTCTGATCAACTATTTGATTTATCTATTTGTTTGGACCATCATGGATTGATTATGGTTCTGAAGAGTCGCTTTTTTTAGGCAATTGTAACCGTTCATTATATGGGTCGGAAAAAAGGGTGGATATAAATAATAAAAACAAATCAAGGATGAATTGGCTTATCTTATCAGTGTGATTTTTGCATGGTAGTCCATTCAATGTGTTCTGGACTTGATAGACGCTTCAGATCGAGCGATTGGACTGTCCAAGTGGCTAAATGCAAGTCGGAGCCTCTCTCTCCCTCTCTCTACTGTGTACTTTTTAGTCACTTGTTTTGTTTATGGGAGTTGATATTTACACCCGACCCATTTATTAGCTGCACCCTTTTTTCGTCATGGTAATTGCAATCCTACAAAGTTGTACTGTTTTTATGTCAAAAGTGGAAAAGAAAGGGTGTGTATAACAAAAAGGTGGATCCTAATAGGGTTTCCTCTTTTTTCTTCCTATTACAATATTCCGATTCCCCCTTCTTCAAATGGGACTTTCAGTGGCCCATTTTGGAAAAGGAAATCTAGTGGCTTATACAGATCTTGGGTTCTATTCTCTAAAAGGCTAATTCACTGACCCAAGGAGATCTGATCACACCCCTTCTGTGGCTGTTTTTTTCTTCCTAGAGGAATTGGAGAGGATGCTCTTTCTTTTCGGGTTCCTATTAGTGGGGCCCATGGTTTATCACTGGACCCTCCATCTGTTGTGGCTCATAATCCAAAAAACTCCTTGACGTGACAACTTGAGCCTTGTATTTGTGGCCGACCAATGGACGGTTAGATGGAGTCATAGAGGGTTGGTTCACCTTCAACTGAAAAAAGCTCCAAGATTAGTGGCTAGGATCTTCCCATATGACATACTACTAGTCAATGGAATTTTCATACATGGTGCCCATGGTTTGGTGAACCAAGCCATTGGGCTGGTGGATCTCATCATTGGTGAGCTATACCCAACAATACTAACCTTGCAAGTAGAGCTGTACATCGAGATGACTCAAGCCGAATTGTGCCAAGCTCAGTTCAGCTCAACCCCACTCAACTCGGCTCAACCTTTAAGCTTAACACGCTAGCTCACTTTGGCCTAACGAATTGAGCCGAGTCAAGCTTAGATCAAGTAGAGGTGAGTCGAGCCAAGCTATCTTTAGTAATTAGAGAGAGAGGGGGGGATAAAGTCACAACTGAAAAAAGATTAATGTATTTATTTGCAAGTGGGTTGTGAGAGGGGGATGAGGATGAATTTTTTGTATGGATAAAAAGAGGTGATCTGACTCGTTTTTAATTTTTTCAATCCAACGGTTCTTGATAAACGATATTTAAATCAAGCTTCGAGTTAAATCGAGTCGGATTACTGTTGAGTCAAACAAGGTGAGTCAAACAAAGATCGACCCGTCCTGAATTCCCCTTTTATGTTGAGGCGATCCAAGATAAACTGAGTCTAGCTGAGAGCTGAACAAGCTTTAACTCAGCTCATGTACAGCTCTACTTGCAAGCAAATAGATGATCGAGAGGAAATAAACCAACGATCCACATTTGATGGAAGAAAATGGGTAAATATGGGACGGCTAGGATCTTGCGTATTGGGAGAATTTGGGTGTATCCTCAATCTAGGATGGTGGCCATTTGATCAATGGCTTGAATAACCCCAATCGCGAGACCCACGTCGACTAGCTTCTGAGGCGGGTTTGGGCCAATCTAAACGGGTAGTAAGTTGGGCTTGGGTCAGAAATGTGGCCTCTTTAAATAAATGGTTGGGGCTTGAAGTTTCACCCACTCAATCTGACCCGTCCAGATAGCTTTTCAATGGCCCATGTAACTTATCAAGGACCAGAACCGCCTAAAACACGGTTGGCATGAGTTACACCTAATTGACGGTTTTGATGAAAGATAAACACTAACAATGGCATCATACCTTAACCAACGGTTTGCATCCCATCCCCATTACTCCATGCAGTGTGTGGCCCATCAGATCAGTGGCTTTAACTGATCTGTGGATCAAACCCGATAAATGGACTAGATTTTACAGTGTTCAGAGAAAGTGAGCCGTACGAAGATGCACGTGGCGCTCGTGTGGAAGAATCCGTTATGTCGACAATGGACGGAGCATAACCCATGATGTAAACTAATCAAACCATCCTAACCATCTGATTTTGCTTGCTGTATCTACACAGCAAATCTTTTATTTTCAACCGTCCATTTTTCCCGGCACGGATTGGATGGTTTGAATATCAGAATATTTCTGATTCCCAATCTTCGGAAGGACCTTTTCAGTAGGCCATGTATCAGCATTATTTCTAAAGGAAAATCCAGTGGCTCGCACAGATGTGTGTGGATTCTATGGACGCGAATTTCCCAGGACCCCTGTAACCAACAGCTCTCTGGGCCCACTGCGTGTGACATCCACAGCTCTCTGGGCCCACAGCGTGTGACATCTACTCCGTGACGTGAGATCTAAAGCCCAAATGAGCCACACAAAAGAAAACAGAGAGACCCACATGGGGCCCACCGTTATGTTCATATGCTATCCAACCACTTCAATTCCCATAGCCACAAATATCATCCTCTGAAAAGACCCAATGTAAGTTTTTTTTTTTTTTTTTACTTATAGCAGTAGATAAGTAACTTATTTCAAATAAGTTTGGTTTATGATTAGTTATAAGTAATTTTTTACTTAAAACCACTTAATCACTTCAGCTAATTCTTTTTAGCTTTCTTACTTTTCTTAAGTTGTTGAAGAGAAGTATACGTTGTTTAACAAACATACTTATTTTCTTAATAAGCAGAAACAAAGATAAGTTAATTGTGATATAAGTAACTTATCTTAATAAACTTAAGATCCAAACCCTTTCTAATGGCCTGTTTGGATACCATCAAATAAGTTGCTTTTTCTAGTCATGGCAGTAGATAAGTAAGTTTGGTTTATTATCAATTATAAGTTAGACAACTTGGATTTCTCATCTTATTTCTTTTATAAGACGATCATCAGGTGAGGCCAACCGGTGGGCCATGCTCCACAAATCGTGATAATCTGATCATCAGGTTGGACATTGGACCATCTTTTTCGTTCATTTTAGTTCATGCATATGAAGCTACTAATCTGATGAGTAGTTTGGGCCCATTTTCCAGATAAGGCATGCATGGTAGAGTGAACCTGTGAATGGCCAGGATGTTTGGATAAGTGTTACAATGGCCCATTTGGCGTGAATGGCTGGGATGTTGCACCTGTGTCACAATGTCTTGTTTGGTAAATCCTATCTCGGGTGGCCTTTGGCACATCTCTTCAACTTGCTGAACATGTTAGCCACTCCTTTGCGGGATTCTCCAGATTGATGGATTATCATGCTGGGTCTTGTGCAGAATTATTAATAAGACCTTGTTGTGCATTGGATATGGAGATCAAAAGAAGAGATCAAAGGGAGCGCTTTCTTATTTCTGATGCCATAAATTCAGAGATATGAGATCTTCCTTTCCTTACCCCCTGTAGGTTTGGAACTTCTCAGTATTGGTGTTGGATTGGAGTTTGAAACCCATCAAAACTCTCTCCCCGGTTCTCCAAGTGAATTGGAAATATTTTCTCTAGAATACTGTGTGCGTATTGCAATTATAGCACTTCACCCCTTACACGAATTTCTGAATGTATCATGACGTAGTGGGGCCCACTGATTTACCCGATCACATCATCCAACCTTTAAACTAATCTAGACCGTTGATCAACAAGGCCCACCATATAGGATTCTTACATATCATCCATTGTTCAATGGGCCCAATAAGATTTCCTGTCCAGATGACCTACACGTGTATCCATTAATCATGTTTGGATGTAAACAATATCTCAATATTTCATCAGTCCACATCTTACCACACAAACTCTTTCAACCAACACATGCTAAGTAATAGCAATGAAACAAATAAATACTCTGTAATTGCCATCAACTTGATAAACCTCCTCCAAGGTTTTTGAACCGTCCTATCGCCATCTCCATCCATGTACTGCTGTGTTTGAGCCAGTTTGTGGATTTTAAATGAACGGCCAGGAACGCTCCCATCGAACTCTGGGACACAAAACCAGCTAAATCAGTGCAAAGCATAAATCAAAACAAACTCAATTATTTAAATTAGAAACTACTGAGTCAACTCGGCATCCATCTGAATCAACCCAGTTGTATTTGGCCGGTAAGGCACCGCCACCAGCCCATTACAGAGCAAGCTCGGTACTGGTTTTTAAATGGGCCAGTAGTAAAGCAGTCAGCCCAAGACCACATCTAGTTTCGGGCCTACAATTAGCAGGCGTGATCTGGACCGGAACTTCTACGGCTGTCAACAGGCTGGGCTTGGCCTGGACCGACCGGACCAGTGACCAGCTGAACAAATAGGCCTACGTGCAGCACGTGATGATTATACATGAATCGAGCCCGAGTCCGGCTTGAACCTAATCATGGCCATCCCAGATGTTGTGGTGGACAGGATTAGGGTTCTCTGGCCTAGTAGTTAAGACCAAGCCCAGCCCAAAGCAAATCATCCCTGCTTTTTGACAGCCGTAGAATTCAAGACCAAAACAAAATAAGTGGGCCTGTTTGGGCTTAACATGATCCAGCCCATCATAACCCTACTGAAACCCAACTCAATTTCCTTCACAAAGTTAACACGTTTTCAATCGACTCAACCGTGTTAACTCATCATCATCAGTAGAAATGGATGCTTCACCTGCCTGATGATCATCTGAATGCAGGCCGCTAAGAGCAAGGCCCACCATCCAACCCGATCCACCAGAACAATTGCGATGAGGGTACTAAGCACATTCACCAGCCCCATTATCACTGAAGACAGCAGTGAGGCGTCGTTCTTGAATTCGACCGTCTGGAAGAGAATCGACGCGTAGAACATGATAGCGTTGATGCCGTTTCATGAGGGTCCCAAACGGGTGCTTCACCTCGCAGGCCATCTCACTTGCATGCATTAACTCATCCAACTCCAAATCAATGTTCTCCACGTTCTTGATCTTCTTAAGGGTCTTCTTACCACACTCGATCAAGCTCGAGGGGGTCTCGGCAATTGTGATGTCTTGTGTAACATCCATTACCTCCATGAGTTTCATCACATCATGATGTTAGGATATGTCTAAATTTAGGTATATTCAAAACTAAGGTGTTCCCCAACATAAGAAATAGTAAGGATGAGAATGGCCAACACTTTAATCTTCTTAGGGCCCACCAAAATGATGTATAAGGCAATACCTATGTTTTCCTTTATCCCCATGGAAATTGCCTTAATCAACGTGGTGGCCCGAAAAGGTTTCAATGGTAGACGTCTCAATCCCCATTGTTCCGTGTTATGGCCCACTTGAGTTTTAGATCCCATGTTCACTTGAGTCTTGGTCCTTATGGTGGTTCCAATGGCAAGTTTATCTCCTTTATGTTGTGTGGCCTACTTGGATTTTGGGTTAGCCTATTATCTGGGCTCGCTCACTAGCATAACAGAAGTAGCAAGTGGATGTCATATGGTCATCATGGTAGGCACTTCACACCTTTTGAGACCATCATTTACATTGTATTTTAAGGTTTCCAAAGAGTGTTGATTGTACCCAATGAACTTTGTGGGGCTCACACTCTCTCCCTCCATTTGTCCAGCTCATTTTAAAGCATAATTCCAAAATAGAAGCATATCCAAAGGTAGGTAGACCACATCATAGGAAAAAGTGGGAATTAAATACCTACCATTGAAAACTTCTCGGCAACCAAATAAGTTTTGGATCAAGATGATATTTGTGTTTTCCCTTCATCGATGTCACGGGTGTGAATTTATGAAAAAGCTGGATTACAAATAAGCATCACTGCCTTAGGAAGGTTTTAACGGTGGACGTCGTTATCCCTACTATTTCCGACGGTGGGCTCGAGCTTTAGGTATGTTTAAATTTTGAGATCATGTGTAAAATGAATTGATAAAATAAATGGATGGCATGGATAAGACATACGTTGGCCCTACAAAGTTCGCTCAGTGATACTCATTACATAATCTCTGTCCATTTCCAAAACCCCTTCCCCACTGGATCTTAAATACTAATTTGAAACGAGCATCTTTAAATAATGAAGTGTGATTGTGGACGGATATAAATATTTAATAAGTCATATTTAATTCCAAGATTCAAAGATAGGATCATTAATAAATTATTATTATATGAACATAGCTTCTATATGGTATTAATGAGAATATGAGCAGTCCATATCCATTTGAGTGAAAACGATGGTGGAAAGTGGAAACCAACCTAGCTAGGTAATGTGGTGGGTGCACCTACTGTAACAAAACCCTATATTTTGAATATCCTTTGTGGCTCATATGGTACCAGACAAATGTTGTCCAATGTCAACTATGCATGAGATCCACTCCATCAAATAGATGCAATCTTGGATTTTAGGCCATGGTTTAAAAGTTAATTTATATGAAAGTTCAAAAATATAAGGAACAATTGAGAGGGTCATCCTGTTGAATTTTAATTAAAAACGCAGTGAAATTTAACTGTTTATCAAAAATCGCATTCAATTAATTTACCTTAGGATATATTGTTTCAAACATTTAAACCTATTTGAATTGTGTAGATCATACTTTAGGGCATGTTTGGGGTAAGGGATTAGCTGGTATTAAGTGGGATGGAATTGTTTTTTTTTTGCTATAAATGCACTTGGCGGTGTATTGTCTCCTAATTCCATGGGAGTGAACCTACTCACTTTCGTGTTTGGGTCATCCATCGAGTATGGCTTAAACACTTGTTTTGATTCTATACAATGTTTGGTTGATTGTGGAAAACAACTGATAATCCCCGAAGCTGTGTTTGGAAACCCAAGGGTCATGTTAGCCGTTGATCTCCTGCGAAAGCTTCTCCGGGAAGTTCCTGTGCTAGGAAGTGAGGTGGGGAGCACCTTGATGTTTGTGAGGAATCCACCCCATCTATCCGTTTTGCTAGATTATTTTAGGACATGAGACCAAAGTGAGGCAGATCCAAAACTCAAGTGGGCCATACAAGAGGAAATAGTGGGGAAAGAAATTCCTACCTTTGAAACCTTCCCGGGCTCCACCTTGATGTTTATATGTCATCCCAACCGTTTATAAGGTCATTCCTGTTGGGATGAACTAACAACACAAACAACCTTAGCATGATACAAAATTTTTGTGGCCCATATGAATGTTTCAACGGTGGTCACTCAATTCTCACTGTTTCCTCCCGTGTGGCCACTTAAGTTTCAAATCCACTTCAATTTTTTTGTTGCATGTCCTAAAATGATCTCGCAAAATGGATAGACGGGGTGAATTCCTCACAAACATCAAGGTGGGCCCCACCTAGCTTCCTAGCATGGGAACTTCCTCCAAAAGGCTTTCACAGGAATTGATTTGGAAAATCCTGACTTGCAATGGATGTAATCTGAGAGGGATTGTGGAAATCCCTCGTTACTCCATCGTCCGTACTAGCGTAGGACCATATGCTGGAAATCTTAGCTTCAATATAACGAACGGAACAAGGGATGGTTTTTCTTACAATGGATTTGAAGTTCCATCTCACTTAATACCAGCTAATCCCTTGCGCCAAAGAGGCCCTTAGTGTAATGAGATTACGAAGTATAATTTTCAAAACTAGATGCCGATGTCACTCTAATGTATGAGATCTCTCTCAATTATCCCAAATGAAGGGAGAAGGAGAACCCATGTCTACCTCAGGTAGGGCCTAGCAATGCACAATCGGTAATAAGGCACAATCATGTGTAGATGAAGATGAGTGAATGAGGTTTCCTCTCTCTCTCTCTCTCTCTCTCTCTCTCTCTCTCTCTCTCTCTCTCTCTCTCTCTCTCTCTCTCTCTCTCTCTCTCTCTCTCTACTCTCATCCAAAGGGGGGACGTCTATGGCTCTCTTTCTCTAATAAGTGAGATTATCCCCTTTACGATAAGTTCTTATTTATGAGGAGGAAGGATAGGGTTTTAGAGTGTACTAGTTATGGAACTCTATCATCAGATAGATTCTCAAAGCGCTTCACGATTGAGACCTGTAATCATTTTATCTATAGGTGTCCATATGATCCAATCCTCCCATTGTCATGGTCATCCATAAGAGATCTCTATCTCATGCTAGCAAATAGAGGACCATTATATATGATTTATTAAATCATCATCAAATGCAACCAAAACAGTTTTAATACTTAAAACAAAGCTTCAATGGTTGAAAACCTTCGTAAAATCCTTGAGAAGTTAGGATGAATTTTGGCAATTAAGCATTGACCATATTGTATCTTGAACGACCATATAATTCCTGTCGAGCGACTGTGCTTAGGTATTGTTCCAGCAATACCATAATTGTCGGCAGGATAGCCGATTCGTGAGGGATTATACAGAGGAATTCTATCACTTAATCGCAAGAAATGATCTGGTCGAGATTGATTCGTAATAGGTCGCCGGATTCATCGGTGGCTTACGTACGACGATTTAAGATCGGATCCATATGCAATCCATTTGGACGATGAACGAGGCAATCAAATTGGCTACCCGAGTAGAGATGCAACAAGAGCATTCCAATACACGAAACTATACTTCAAACGAGGCAACTACTTCTGGACCTTCGCGGGATGCATCACAATCCCGGGGAAGGAACCTATGGGGGGCATCATCGACCTCCTCCAACCACGAATAAATATTCGGGGAGAGGCCATGTTAGAATTCAGAAAGCAGCAAGTGTTGTTACTGGTCCAAGTAGAATCCCTAACCCTATGGCGCACCTCTATCAGACAAGTGTTATTGATGCAATCAACTTGTTCACCGATTTAATACGTGTCCTCAAAGACAGATGATTAATTTAACCATTAACGATGGAGGACTCTGTGGTGACGATTTAACACCACATTGCAATTTAACAATGCTTACCACCCCTAAATGGATGGACAAATAGAAGTGGTGAATCGTACACTCGGGAACCTCATATATTGTATATCTGATAATAAGCCTAAATAGTGGGATCTTACTCTATCTCAAGCAAAGTTCGCCTTTAACAACATATAGAATTGGTCCACCAACAAGTCCCTGTTCGAGATTGTTTATGGTTGAATTCTCAAGCACACACTCGACTTAGTTCCGACGCCTAAGTTATCGGAAATGAGTGTTGTTACAAAAAATTATGGCTAACCAAATCGTGACTATGCATACCGATGTTTAAAAAAATTGCAGGTGCCCAACATTAAGTACAAAAAAGAGGCGGATAAACATTGACGCCAAAAGGTGTTTGACATTAGTGATAATGTATTGGTTTACCTACGCAATGAGCAATTTCCAACTAAGACATATAACAAGCTGATAAAAAAATATAGGCCTAGTCCCAATACTCAAGAAAATTAATGATAATGCATATGTCATTGATCTTCCTGAGGATTTCAAGATATCGTGAATGTTCAATGTACCATATATATATGAGTATCATGAGCTAGGTCTGATGGATAACTCAGGGACGTGTTCTTTTTAAGAGAATGAGGCTAATATAGAGTGGGCCGCAAACCTATTCACGGCACAGATGGACCGAAAGAAGCAAACGTTATCCGTCATATCCGGGCCCAGTCCTACATGGAGCATGACATAACTGGGCCCCAGGCACGTCCAAATCGAAGAAATTCATTCCGGGTCGAGAGAAATTTTCATTTGAAGTGTGAAACTATAAATCAGTCATAACTTTTTATCTGGGATGAATTACGAGACGCACCACCTATGAATTTTGACTTGAACGGGCCATCCGAGGCCAACCGACCCCGTAAGCAAGTGACATCATTCCATTTCATGAAAAAATAACTCCATATTCAAATTTTCTGTTTTTTTGAAAAACTTACTAGTTTTGGTAAGTTTTAGGTTGGACGTATCTCTTTAGCCTTAAGGTTTTAGTATGTGATGTCTTCTTCGAATTTGCTTCTTATCATGCCAAATCATCTGGCAAAATAAAAAATAGGACTTTCTATTTTTAGTAAGTTTTATTATTTTGGAAAAGTTTCAGTTTAGTAGAATTTGGATTGCATTTTATTATTTAAAGCCTTGTAATATCATTTTAGAGATAGACTTTAATAAAATATTTCAAAATTTATTCTCTTATGAAATTGAGAGCCATTACATCTTATGGATTCAAGGTTCATACCACGTAGAGGACATACAGTATTCTTACTCTTCACCTTCCCATGTCCTTCCCTGTGTCAGCTAGGATGTTGCGAGTTTGATAGATAAGGTCGGCTATTTGAATGTTGTCTCTTGTACTTCACACTTCAAAAACAAAATCTAGATGATTGTGTCAATGACTTGGTATAGTTATATCGAGTTATATCAAGGTGGTCAAGTTTCCGAGCCAACTCATTGTAGTCAGTGAGTTTTCATGAGACTCAACTTGATGATTCAAGTCACGCGAGTTGACTCGACTGAATTTCAAGTCTACTTACCATGTTTTGGAATTAAAAGCTTGTCTATTGTTTGTTGAAATTTTATTTTTCTTTCAAATTAAGGTCACTCGATATTTTACTCAATCATCATATTATTTGGGGCATTGGGATTGCTTATCAATGTGACTTTAGAGTTATGCTTCATCCCAAGTGAGCCCTATATTTTGAGTAGTTAAGCTTATTTGAACTATGAAATTTTAGAGATTGCTCCAAGTAGAATGGATCTACAACTTGGATGATTTGGATGGTTATATATACATAGGATTAATCACCACTAATTAAGTAATTGTTCATAACTAACATGTGCTTGAATGACATGGCAACATCATGAACCAGAAAGGTTTCAATGACATGTTTTTCCATCTATCGATATTATTTCCTATGGTGCGGTCTACAATTGATGGACGGAGAGGATGTCTCACAGACATCTTGGTGGGCCCCATAAGTGCTATAGTAAATATACGGCTAATGCAAGTCTGCGCATCAACCATGGAATAGTTATCTCATCTCTTTTGCCTTGGTTTTGCTGGAAACATAAGTATTACAGGACTTTCTAATTAGTTTAGTTACCATAAGTAGAAATTTTTAAATATTTGTATCATATAAATGCATCTTTGTATGTTGTCCATTTATACAGCCTTTATGGAAAATCTTACTATTGTTGGAGTTGGTAAAACTTCATGTGTATGATATTTTGTTTCTTTATTTTTTAATTATTGTTGATTCATTTTAATTATCATTGTGGCTTCATCATCTTACCGTGCATTTAGATTGTGTGATTTTAAAGTGGGCCATCAAGTGATTAGAATTAGGGGTGTATACCAACCGAGCTAGCTTGGTTAGCTCCCTTGACTCGACTCAAAAAAGCTCGATTCGAAGCTGAGTCAAGCTAATTTTTTGAGCTCGAAAATGAGTTCGAGCTGAGTTTGAGCTGGCCCCAACTCGACTCGACTCGACTCGGATTGAACCCAGCTTGAATCGAACTCGGATCGAACCAGTTTGGTGACTCGGTTACTTTGATATTGATGTTGCTCACCAAGTGTTTGATGAAATGACTTAAAGAAGTGTGACTGGTGGCAAGGAAGGTATGTATATGAAACCAACACCCTTTTTTTCTTGATTTTTATGTTGCTTAGAAGGTGTTTGATAAAATACCTGTAAAACCATAGTTGTTATCTCAAATACAGTGAGATTTTAAAGGTACAGTCCGGGTGTTTTTGAAAATGCCTCAATGGCGAACTCGGCTCGATCTTGGCTCGAACTCAGCCCGAGCTGGCCCGAGTTGCTGACTAAATCGAGCCGAGCTGGCCAGTCAGGCTCGAGGACCGAGCCAAGATGAGTTCGAGCTGAGGTCAGCTAGTGGCCGAGCCGAGTCGAGCTAAGGCCAGCTCGACTCGGTTCGACTCGATGTACACTCCTAGTTGGAATATTGGGTTTGTTAATGAAAGCCAATGAGTTTATGTTGATTGCAAAATAATTGTGTCAAAAATCCAATGCAAATCTATCAACAAAGCTCAGTCCAACGTAAATCTCATTCATTTCTAAATTGAAAAAAAATCCACTCCCATCATTGGCATTGGTATCAATCTAAATCCTCTGCTTGCCACAAACATAAAATTCATATTTGTTGCAATCTTATTGGGCCACATCATCACACATTACATTTAATACATCATTGGTGACAATGTCAGTGATGACATGGACCAATCATGTTGCAAGCAGAGGATCCATATTCCATCGGTATGTATTTATGTTGTTGCAATTGTATAGTTATCAATCCAAACCATCCAAATCCAATGTTTGGTGTTACTAGACGGCTCCAAGTGAGAAATCTCAATTTTAGGAATTCCACGAGAGATTTTCAAAATTTGAATCTTTTCCTAACATATGATTAGGAAGATCTCTTTAGAATTAAAAATTAAAATATTTATTATGAAATAATGAATAGTTTTAAAATTTTAAATATATACCTATTACTCGTGTAATCGACTCGGTACTCGACTCATACCCATATATATAAGCAAAAAAAAAAAAAACCCTACTTCACTCACCCAGTCGCCCGTCATTTTCAAGCACCCGCTCGAAACCCTTCTTCCCTCCAGTGGCTGTTTTCAAACCCCTCTCTCTCTCTCTCTCTCTCTCTCTCTCTCTCTCTCTCTCTCCCCTCCCTTTCCCAGCGTCGTTCGGCCGTCCCTCCTCTTCTATCTCTCTCTCTCTCACTCTCCCGTCCATTGTCCGGCGGTGCTAGACGCCCGTCCCCTGTCCGCTCGTCCCTGCGGCCTGTCCGGTGCCCCTGTTCGATGACGGAGCTCCTCCCTGCCACTCGTCCGGTGCCGCAGCTCGTCCCTGCCAGGCTGCCACTAGTCCAGTCGTCCGTCATCGCCTTGCCCTGTACGCAGCTGCCGGTCGTTCCTGCCCAGCTCGCCCGGTATGTGTGGGTTTGATTTTTTATTTTTGATTTTTTATTTTTAGAAATTGTTTAATATATGTTAATATAGAAATTGTTTAGTATACATTTGGGATTAACCTGATATTTGTGTTTTCCCTAAATATCTCAAAATCAAAAAGAAACTCGAGGACGGGCGAGCTGGGCAAGAACGACTTGGGAATTGGGATTAACCTGATATTTGAAATTGAGATTAAGCTAATATTTGTGTTTTCCCTAAATATTTCAAAATCATTTAGCATAATTGAGATTAATCTAATATTTGGAATTGGGATTAACCTGATATTTGGAATTGGGCAATGAATTGAATAATTCATTTAGCATGGGTCCCATCTTTGATGGTCAGACATGACAAAACAGTAAGAACAAGAGCTTTTATTTTATTTTGGATAATATAAGAAATTGAATTTATTTATTTAATACTCCAGTGGCACATGATGCTTAAACTGTAAAAATCACTTTAGTTAATCACAATTAAATTAGATAAATGGAACAATCCTAACCTTTGATTTGTCAGGAATTATTTACAAAAATTAGGAGTGTTGCACTATTTTTCCACTCAATTGACTCGAACTCGCCTCGAAAACTCGCACTCTACTCGACTCGATTTCTGCTCGTACTCGAACTCACCTCAAAAACTCGGACTCGACTCGACTCGTTTACTACTCGTACTCGGGCGAGTAGAGTACGAGCAGGGAGTCCTTGCTCGTTGGCCGAGTAGAGCCGAGTACGAGCAGCACTCGGGCGTTAAGAGCCGAGTACGAGTAGGGCGATACTCGACTCGACTCGACTCATGTACAGCTCTAGTGATGACATGGACCAATCACGTTACAAGCAGAGGATTTAGATTCAATGGGTATGCATTTATGATGTTGCTATTGCATAATTATCAATCTAAACCATCCAAATCCAATGTTTGGTGTTATTAGACATATCCAAGTGAGAAATCTTAATTTTAGGAATTCCCTTGGGAGATTTTCAAATTTTGGAGCTTTTCCTAAGATATGATCAGGAAGATCTCTCTAGAATTAAAAATTAAAATATTTATTATAAAATAATTAATAGTTTTAAATTTTTAAATATAAAGTTATTAATGATTTTTACCACAAATTCCTCATAGACTTGGATTTTACCAAATAATTCCTCAAAAACTGTTACTCCTTGGGCATTAGTTTTTCAGATGAGATATTATCTTACTACCTTCTTTTATTATTATTTTTCGTTATAATAAGGTGAAGAATAGAGAATTATGGGCCCACATGATATGTGCCTCAAACATTATTATTAAACAAATGGTGGATCCAATCCAATCATAAGGTAGGTCAATACATTAAAAATAACATACACAGTTCAAAATATTTCCATTCAAATTTAGCTCTTTTGACGATCTGATCTAATCAGCCTGATCTTTTGTTTGTGTTATCACCATGGTGGGGTGCATACAACATGCTACGTGGACCTCACAAGCCTCGACTTTCACTACTTTTTGTAATTTTATCCCTCCAAAGCACAATTTCTAGTCATGGAGGCATTATTTTATAAAATATAGTTTTTTCATAAAATTTTGCATAAAAATCCTAATTTTTAATTATTCTTGCATTAACATTGGTATATTTCTGCCATGAAATTGCAAAAATTGAAAACTATTGATATTTTGATAATTTCGTTGTACTATATATTGCTGGTATCTTTTCATTGATTTTTTTTGAAAATATCACAAGATTTTAAAAATATAATACTATACATGTAACCCTGCTCTGGAGCTAAGTTGCAGGTTCGATTTCACAATACGACTCTTTCGACTGGGCCCATTAGTGGGGCCCACTATCGTCTTATGTCGGGCATGTTTGGACTCTATTTCTCAATTCGATTGAACCGTAGCAACAGATCGATTAATGCAATCAAGCGATCGATTAGAGATTGACTAAGATCTTAAGATTAGCCCATCAGTTGGGCCCACTTTCAAATTCTATTTTTAATTCATTTGAGCCATGATGATCGTTGGATTGAAGTGCAGAAATTTTAAACAAGGATAAAGCGCACCACTATAGATTTTCATCCATACTCCATTTGAACGGTCCACGTTTGCTCGCTTACAATGGCAGTTGGAATTGGATGCACTAACCCCGTCCCAGCTCGGCACAGGCTGGGCCTCTGAGGGACAACCGTGATGTATGGGTTTTATCCACACCGTCCATCCGTTTTGCCACATCATTTTAGGTTATTAGCCTAAAATCGAGATAGATATTCCAAGGCTGAAGATCACACAGTGGGGATTAAATACCTACCGTTGAAAACTTCTTGCGGGCCACAGAAGTTATGGATCAACCTGATATTTGTTTTTTTCCTTAGTCCAGGTCTACGTGACCTTATGAACAGGTTGGATGGAATATAAACATCACAGTGGACCTAGGAAGGTTTCAATGGTGGGTTCACTATCACCACTAATTCCTGCGGTGTGGTCCACTTGAGCCTATATTATATCTATTTTTAAGAATCATACACTAAAATGACGTGATAAAACAGATGGACGGTGTGGATAAAACCCATACACCACGGTGGCGACTCAAGAGGCCCAGCCTGTGCCGAGCTGAGGACAGGCGGTGTAGTTAGTACCCAATCCGCGTCGTTGATAATGTTCAAGACTATTCAAGAGTGCACGCTATGGGCAAGTGATTGAAGAGCTCTTCAGTATGACCGATGATCACAAGCTAGGGTCCACCCACCAGATAACTTCCAACCTATGTAGTGCATACAGCATCCAGCGCGTCAAATAGGTTGACCCCACCGTGAGGAACCCTCGTGCAAAAACGAATCCTTTATGGTCACGAGGTCCGCGCCATACTTGTTAATTAAAAATGGACGGCTGTGAGAAGCTAACCACGTGCGCACGTGGGAAGTAGATCAGCCTGATTCGACACTAGTTGCCATGTGTTGGGTGTTGGGCGAGTACCAAGGTGTGCACAACACGCCAAAATCCTATCAACGACAATTGTCATAATCTCGCTGACAGGTGGGCCACAAGATATAAACGGTGTCACTACGTTCCAAATCTTCATAGGTGGGGTCCGTTGTTTGGTGAACTGGACCGTTGATCTGATGGACCCGTTGAGGATGGAAATAGCCACCATTTCTCTCGGATCGATTTTTCATCTCAGGCCTTTTTATTTTATTTTATTTTATTTTTTCTGTTGAATGTGGGCCGTCTCCTTTTCTTTTGTTTTTGTTTTTTTTCTCTGCACCGTCTATTTTGGGCTGCTGATCCAAGGTTTGAAACCTTCCAGTCGGAGATTCCTCTCCATTCTACACGTGCGCCGCACGTGCCATCATTAGTAATCGCAACCGTTTGGCATTTATCCGACGTTCTACGTGGACGAATTCAGATTATATGATTCTCGAGGATATGCACAGTATATTCGGGCTTTCGGATTGTACAATTGAGGCCGAGCTTCAAAGACAACGACCGTTGATCTGGTGAGCCCCACGTTAAAGGTCCCAAAGAATATAACAGATGTGATAATCCCTACGCTTATACTCGGCTGTAGAAATTAGACTGCCGAGAAAATAAATACAGCAATTACCTTCACATTCTGGCTAAAGTTCCAACGGCCAGGATCTTCCAATCCTATCCTTTCATCAGAACGATCCATTCACAGGCCGATAAAACCCTGTACAACAACTCCTCCATGCATACCTTCTCTATCCAGAAACGCGAGGATAAAAATGGGTATTATGATATTATCAGGTCGAGGATTATATGAACATCCTCCAGAAATGTTATTATGGAGTTGACCTTGCCATACCGTCGAGAACTGTGGGCCCACCGTGATGTATTTTCGACATCCAAATCGTCCATCAGATGTGATCTTCTAGATGGGCCCATACACCAAAATAAATCCAGATCCATGGCTCAGGTTGGTCACGTGGAAGGAAACAGTTGAGATTGGATGCCCACCCAATAAAATCTTCGTGATTATTTCGGGGCCCACAGAGCTGTAGTTCTGACATCCGATACGTACATTGTGTTATTCCATCTAGAGGAGAGGTCACACCAAATTCTAGACTATTCGAAAATTTTCATACGCCCCACAAGTTTATTTTTATGTATTCAGAGCAATTTTACCCTATTACAGATGGTGTGGCCCATTTAAGTTCCGGATAGGAATTATTTTTGGTGAATCTGATCATCTGGAGGGTACTCACCGTATTTATGGTTCAGATTTCTGGAGTAAATCATGATGGGGCCCACAGAGCTCACCTCACCATGAACCATGGTAAGGTCGAGAAGGAATTGGACACGGATTTTGTACTGTGTACTACCCTCATCAGGACCTCCTAGAGACGGACAGTCCTGGCCGGGGCTATGTGGGTCCAACAGTGACGTGTACGTTTTATCCACGCCGTCCATCCATCTTTTCAGATCATTTAAGGGCATAAACACAAAATTGAAGTAGATCGAAAGCTTGAGTGGGCCACACCACATGAATCAGTGGTGAAAGTGATGCTCGCCATTGAAAATTTTCTACGGCCTACCGTGATGTTTATTTGAGATCCAACCTATTCATAAGGTCACATATACCTGGATAAAGGGAAAACATAAATATTATCTTGATCCAAAACTTCTGTGGTCCCCAGGACGTTTTCAACAGTATCCGTTCAATTGTCACTGTTTCATATGGTGTGGTCCATTTGAGCGATCTATCTGCCTATTTTTTATCTGATGCCCTAAAAAGATCTATCAAAATGAATGGACGGCCTGGATAAAGCATTTACATTAAGATCCAGTTCCTTTGTCTCTAGACGTGTCCTAATGCGGGTAGTACCCAAACTCCGTCCGGAAGATTTTAGATCTAAAAAATTCTCCCACAAGTGGATAACACCAAATAAATCCAGCTGAATTTGGGCAGTGGGATTAGAAGGGATTAGGTGGGATGGGATTCATCTGTTCCTGTGCCAATTCCACTTCATGCTTGGTAAGAATGGAAAAGCTCGGGATTAGATTAGATGGAATTGCATTGGTCCGTGCCTACTTCACTCAATATTAGTAAGTTGTGTAGGTCTCACCATGATGTGTGGCCTATATCCACACCGTCCACCCATTTTTCGAGATTATTTTAGAGCATGGGCCAGAAAATTAGGTAAATCCAAAGCTCAATTGGACCCCACCATAGAAAGCAACGGGGATTGAATACTTACCGTTGAAAACTTCTTTGGGGTCACATGAGTTTTACATCTACCTCATTTTTAAGCCCATACCATAAAACAAGGTTACAAAACAAATGAACGGTTTAGATATAACACGTGTGTTATTCTCAGTAATTAAAAAGATGGTAGGTATATCCATTCAATGTACCACTGTATTACCAACAAAGCATGACATTAATCTTATCCCACGGCAACGGGACAATCCTGTCATGGTAATAATTATGTTTTCTGAATTTCATCCCTTCTAATCCCACCGCCCAAACACGCCCTAAGTGTCCATTCCTCGACTTATATGATTGACACGTGTCCCTTAAAGATATCTTATCCTTCCTAGGCGGATTGGGTGATGACCCAACACTGCCCAACAAGTGCTGTAGAGCCCACCGTGATGCATGTGTTTTACCCACGCGGTCCTTCTGTTTTGCAGCTCGCTTTAGGGCATGCACCTTATGGCTTTAATTGAAGCAGGCTACACCATGGTGTTGGGCACTGTGGGGTCTACCTTGATTGATGTAGAGTGGTTCACGGATAATTTCATGGTCAAGATGGATCAGAAAAGGCCCGATCAGAGACAGAGATGATCCAGACTATCAAAACTTAAAACTACGTATATATCTCACAAATTAAAATGAGTTATCACACATAAAATATATAATTTTAGGTTTGACGAGCTACTTTAGTCACCCAACCTACTATGCCAGGTTGCACAAGCTGGATTTGCGAAATACCATCAAATCCACATTCATTTCCTAATTTAATTACATTTTTACTATACATAGTAAATTTTAATTTGAATATAACCCTTCATCCTTTCAACTTTAGTTGCCCAGCGTAAAAAGTATTAAAATAATTAAGAGAAAGTGAAGCCAAATAGGACACTATTTTAAGCAAAAAACCTTGCTTACTAGTAGACACCATGACCGTCTATAAATAGTATGGTCCTTGTGACGTTTAGATCTACTTATATTTTTGAATCATATCCTGAAACGAGTTGTAGAAATGAATGGATAGATTGGATGTAACATACATATATCAAGTTTTTTATGGTGGGTATTCAATCAACGTTGTTTCCGTGGTATGGCTCTTGTGAGATTTGGATCTACTTATGTTTTAGAATCATATCCTAAAATGAGCCGTAGAAATGGATGGACGGAGTGACTACAAGGCTCGTACATATATTACAGTGGGCCCAGAGTTTGGAATCCACCGAAGGGAAAGCCTTGAAAAATTTAAGTCATGGTCAAAAAAAATAAAATAACAATTGGGTGGTGACTCTAGGTGCTTTTGGCCATTGTGGCCCATTGTGATGTATTTGTTTATGTCCACACCGAACATCCGTTTTGCCTGTTCGTTTCACAGTATCAAACATTCAAGTAGACCACACCCATAATAAACGTGGGAATAATGAAACTCATAGTTGAAATCTTGCTAGGCTCATAGTTATATTTATTTGCCATCCGGCCTTTTAATAAGTTTCTGGTAAATTTAAACGAAAGGAGAATACAAATTTAGGTTTAATTCAAAACTTCTTTTAACGATGGGCATTCAATCACCACTATTTTTTATGGTGTGGTCCACTTGAGCTTGAGATCAACTTATTTTCGGGCTCATGCCAAAAAATGATCCAAAGAATCGAAATTAATGGGGATATCACTATTGTACTCTATTTATAACTTCTTCGGAAACCCAATTGAAAATGACACGTCTTATAACAAAGGAGAGATATATCATACTAAAGATTTTAAAGTATACTTAGAATACTTTTTTGCAGAATTACACAACAGATGGGAAGCAATTGAGTGGTATTCAAAAGTAAATTAGGCATCCGAAAGGCATTCAGGGGGTGACTAAGAGGTATCTACGAGGTTTGCAAAAGAGGTGTTCAAGAGCATGCCAAGCAATCAGGTGTCCATAAATGAAATGAGCGGCCGAGAGGCATATGAGAGGCAAAAAGAGTGACCAAGAGGTGTTCATAAATGGAAAAAGTGTCTGATAGGCATGTGAAAGCGGCATGAACTATCAAAAAATTGGACAAAGCTTAATCAAGAGAAAAAGAACCATAAAAAATATAATAAAAAAGATATATAAAAAAACTTTTCGACTATATATTATAACCGTTGAAGTAATGAAAGAAATATTCAGAATAAGAAATTACAGAAGAAATTTATAAATAATAGAAAATTTTAGCAAGTAAAAGTCTCGCAACAATTAAATTAAACTAATATATCAATTTACTTTATTTCAATTTATCTTTATAAAAGCGATAATCAAATATCATTAATTCTTATATTTAATTTATCCTTTATCCAAAATATCACGTGGTAATTTTAAGAGATGCATGTGGGACTTAATCTATATGCGGAATAGGCCCACGGATCTGTCTGTGCATGAGACATGGTGATCAGGGTTCAGATATGACTTACCTAGCTGTGTCGCCATGGAAGCCGGATAAAAATACCAAAAATACCGATAGAGCTAGGATCTTCCTCTCCTTCACACCCTTTCTGCAAAACTATAGATGGGACTCGATTTCTACCTTGTTGGTGTAGGATCGGGGACCCAGCTCTCTTATATAGAGTCTGTGGAGAGAGAGTTTGAAACCCATCACAACTTTCTCTCCCACGCTCCACATTGTAGCATCCTAGTTAAACACAAATTGCTGTCTGCGTAAGACAGCTATAGCATTCCAGGCCCAGAACGCAAAACTGTGCAGATAGACTGCACAGTGCATCACCTGAAATGGGGCCCACTGGTCAACTCAATCACCCAGTCCAACTGAATGACAATCCAGACCGTTGATCAGTAAGGCCCACTAAATAAAGTTCTTACAATGCATACTTACACTTAACTCTAATACTGTATTCAGAGTTTTTCCTTCTGTTTCATTGTACTAGGATATTCTAAATAATTCTTTAGTTAAAAATCAACTTATCTTGTAAAGAAGAACCCAACATTTCATTTGCAGACAATATGGTAATCTTATTTTCACATAATCTGGTAAGCTTATTTTGAAGTTAATCATTAAAAAAAAAAAAAAACCAACCTTATCCTAATTTAGCTAAGGGAGCAACTCTTAATTTTCACCGCACACACGTTACACACGTTACAGGAAACAAAACGAAAGCCAACAATCACGTTGGGGATGTGGCCCAGCAGGTGTTGGGACACCATCCAATCCGCTTGAATGGTGTGGATTACTCACAGTGGGCCTCACTTGTAAGAAATTACAACCCGCGTACACCATTGGAAGCCGCGGGCCGAGTACATATTTTTGATGATCCTCTTATCCTCTTCCGCCTCTCCTCTCCCACATCCTCTCTCGGCACGCTCCCATGCTTACATCTGTATATACGTAATACTCTCTCTCTCTCTCTCTCTCTCTCTCTCGCCCTAGGGTTTCAGAAATGACAGCTCGGGATTGTTATGTTTGCGATGCGTTTGCTGCGGCCCGGGATCCCGTTGCCGGGGTCGGAGCCGCGGGTCCCGACAACGCACGTGAGTGTCCCGTATAGCGATTTCTTGAGCAAGATCAACAACAATCAGGTGCAGAAGGTGGAGGTCGATGGGGTTCATATCATGTTCCGGTTGAAACAGGACACGGGTGTGGGTGTGGGTGCGGGTGCGAGTGCAGAGAGTGAGAGCAGGTCTCAGGAAGCTGAGTCATTGATTAGGAGTGTGGCCACAACGAAGCGGATTGTGTATACAACTACTCGTCCGACCGATATAAAGACTCCATACGAGAAGATGCTTGAGAACGAGGTGGAGTTTGGGTCGCCAGATAAGCGGTCGGGTGGATTCTTGAACTCAGCATTGGTGAGCCTGTATTCGAATTGCTTTGTTTTTTGCGAGAAAAGCTCATCTTTTATGGCCTGTTCGATATCCAAATTTTCTAAGAAATGCAAGGTAAATGAGCCATCAGTATCATTTATATGTGTTTGGTCAATAAGAAATTATGGCTTCTCGATCGACAGTCAAATACACTTGTGAAAGGAGGTAAAGTAAAATGTAATCATTACATTTTCACATTACAAAACCACCATTTTTACAGTTATTTCAGGTGAAACAAACAACATATCAAAATCATCATTATAGTCAAATGTATGTGATGTGACCACTGAATTACAAGAGTAAATAATCATGACCCATTTACAACCATTCATGGTTGTAATTGGAAAACCAAACAGGCATAAACAATGATTGAGTTTCGTGTATTAGATGAAAATGTTAGGAGCAATTAGAGTGCATTTTCTTTGGCTTTTGTTCATGCAATTTTGTTTGAATATACTCAAAACTCTCTCTTAGTGTGGTAATTACAGTAGCGAAAAAACAAGAGAAAAGAATCAGCCGCTCCATTCTAATGTTAATGATATTATCACTGATGAATAGGATTGAACTTGTACATGTTAAATCATGTATGTTGATGCATGTTCTATCAAAATTTTGTTTTTGACACATCTACCTTTATGCTAATGAGTAGCAATATAACCCAAACTGTCTAAAGTAGATGTGATCTCCACTTTTTATATTGTTAGCCATGTTTACTAGATTTGAGAGTGCTGGTACTTGTAACACTTCCTCAGGATGGTATCTTTCCTTATGAAGGTATAAGTTTGCACTCGATAGTGGAGAGATCAGAAGGAAAGCTTACCTTATGAATATGTCAATTTACCTTTAGGGGGTTAGAACAAAGTTACCTCAATCGCCGATCCCCCTATATTTTCTGTTCCGAGTCATGTGATCTGGATTGTGGGTCATTTGTGATCCTGATTGCTATTTTTATTGACCTAAAATGTTGGTTATATACCTTTAGTGTTGATTAAGGGCCTGTTTGTTAAAGCTGAATTTTTGTACTTAACACGGAATTTGGAAATGTTCCATGTTTAGTGGTGTTTGTTATCGCGGAAGAAGGAAAGCGCTCCACCATTTTATGTCGAAATTTTTCCGTGATAGGAGTCTAGCTTAATGGGGAATCAAGAATGCGCTCCGTGATTATTATTATTTTTAAATCCAAAATTGTCCTTTGCGACAAAGATTTTCTCCCTTGCATTATACACATCCCAACTTTTAACATGGGGCACTTCTCTGAGCCCACCATGATTTATGTGTTAGATCCACACCGTCCATCAACTTTTCTATATCATTCTAAAGCATGATCCGAAAAAAGATGCACATCCAAAGCTCAAGTCAACCACACCACATAAAGTAGTGGGACAGGAACAACTACTGTTAAAACATTCCTGATGTCCACCGTGAACTTATTTGCCATCGAATCTCTTTATAAGGTCACACAAACTTGGATGAGGGAAAAACACAAAAATCAAGTTGATCAAAGCCTTATGTGGCCCCAAGAACTTTTCAATGATAGGCACCCAATTCCCACAGTTTCTTGTAGTGTGCTCACTTAAGCCTTAGATTCGCCTTGTTTTTTGTCTTGATTTCTAAAATAATATGAAAAAAATGAATGGACGGTATGGATAAAACATATATATATATATATCATGGTCGGCCCCACAAAGACCTTAATTGTCCATATTTAGGTAGATCTTAGTGGGGTAGTAAGTAATCCCCTCCCAGATTTGGGGTGCCAATTATGTGCAAATGCCTTTCGCAGGAAGTTCCTGTGCTGAAATCTTAGTGGAGCCCACCATTATGTTTGTGATAAATCTAATCTGTCCATCTATTTTTTGAGATCATTTTACGACTTGAGATAAAAAATGAGGAGGATACAAGACTTAAGTGGGCCACACTAAAGGATAAGGCGGGTAGGAAAATTCCTATCGTTGAAACTTCCCCGGGGTCGACAGTGATGTTTCCATGCCATCAATTCCGTTCATAGTATCATTCCTAGTGAGATGAACTCAAACCACAAATATTAGCATGATTGAAAACTTCTATGGCTCCATGAATATTTTAATTATGGGCGTCCAATCCTTACTTTTTCGGCCCGTTTGAGTATTGAATACGACTCATTTTTAGTACTACGTCCTAAAATAATCTCACAAAACGAATGGACGGGGTGGATTTCACACAAACCTCGTGGTGGGCCCCACCTAGATTTCTAGCGGTGGACTTCTTGGAAAGGCTTTCCTATGAAATCTAGCTCACACCTGGGGACGTGGTTTGGCCAGTGACGGTGCCACTAGCTAGGTGGCTACTGGTCGGTGCTCTGTGGGCCCACCATGATGTATGTGTTTCATCTACGCAATTCATCCATTTTTCCAGATCATTTAATAGACCATTGACATAAAAAATGAGGCATATATAAATCTCAGGTGGACCACAACAAAGGAAAACAATAGTAATTAAGCACCCACCATAAAAAATCTCTTAGTGACCACTGTAATGTTTATTTGACCTCAAACTTGTTGATTAGGTCATACAGACCTAGATTGAAGGGAAAAACAAATATCAACTTATTGAAGGCTTATTTTAGGGCATGATCCAAAAAATAAATTAGCTTCAAATCTTAGATGAACCTTTGTATAGGAAACAATGGTGATTGACCATTTAAAAATTCTTTTGGGCCACAAAATCTTTGGATCATGTTGATATTTGTGTCATCTCATCATCTAGTTGTTTGTGACATTTTTAATAGGTTGGATGACAAATAAACATTTCAGTGAAATTCATGGAGTTTTTAAAGGTAGGGATTCAATCACAATTGTTTCATATGGGTAAATGCGTCAAATTAATATATTTTTAACATTTAAGACGTTAGCTAACAAACAAGTTATTCTAGATTCACTATTAGTTTTCTGACTTCAGATTCAGATTTCAGATTCAGACTTCGGATTTCAGATTTAACAAACAGGCCCTAAGTTATTATATAAATATATATTTAAAATGTTGAGCTTTATACTTTATTTTATTTTATTTTAATTTATTTTTTTATGGGGCACTTTGATTGATGCAAGAGAATGCATGTAATGTAATAGTATCGATGGAGCGACTTACATGATCTTACTAATAATATTTATTATTTTATGAATTTTCTCTCTTTTTCATTCTTCATTTCATTTCATGTATTTATAGAGTACAAGAGTGACACATGGGACAATTAACCATTTGCTCTAAAAGCTCGAACTGATAGAGCATGGCGAATTAATCCCTTTATCTTATAGCCCAGGCCTCACATCTCATGGGTACCGCCTCACACGAGCCACCCACCTCACACGGGCCACCCACCCCGAGTGTACCCCTGTATCCCTCAGGTAACCCCACTCGAGCCTGGTGTGAAAATGCCCATTCATTAATCACCCCCGGTGAGGAGTCTCGAACACGAGATCTCCCACTTCGATACCACTTTGATGCAGGACAATTAACCACTTGCTTTAAAAGCTTAAACTGATAGAGCATGACATATTAATCCCTTTATCTCATATCCTAGGCCCCACATTTCATAGGTTAGGACCTTGGCCGAACATCTCTCTTGGGCCTCAAATCACATGGGTACCGCCTCACACAAGCCACCCGCCTCACACAAGTGGGGCCTGCCTCATATGAGCCACTTGCCTCACACGGGCCACCCACCCCGAGTGTGCCCTTGCATCCCATAGGCAACCCCACTTGAGTCCGGTGTGAAAATGCCCCTGCATTAGTAATTATCTTTATCACTTACCCCTATCATATCTTGTACTAGAGGAAGTAGGGTGCCACGTACCCGTTCCTGGACCACCCATCAAAGCGACCCGCTATCCATGTAAACCTTGGGTTAGATTACGTTGATCAAAGCAGCTTTGGCAAATATCCCTATCTATATGGTCCCTTTTTAAGTGTATGTGTACCGTTGTTGATCGTCTTGAGTCCATCTAGAGAATTTCCCATAGAACGATATGGTAAGGATTGCCATAAAGATCATCTAGTGGTTTTGAATCTCATTGCAGTTAAAAAAAAGCCGAAATTTTATTTCATTCAAATCATCATAATCTATCTCACTGCTCCATTAAAAAGTCTGACACTTGGAATGAAAGAAGTCCGTCTATAAGCCTATTGGTTCGCATATACCTGTTCCTAAATTTTCTCCATTTGCAATAAAATAGAAGAACAGTTGCCACAAGATCACGAACAGGACATAATCTACAGATATACGCAAAAGATAGTTGGGGTGATCTGAACGGTCTAATAAGTGAAAGCTGAAATGATTAATTGCATGCTTCAAGAACCCGTAGTCATGAAGGGAAATATCAAGGGAACTTTTATTCAATAAAATATCAAGTGTTAATGCGTTATGTTCATATGTATGCTGCATGGTTCTTTATAAAGGCTGTGAACAGTCCTTTGTAAATTATCCCACATTGTCTGTAGTTGTTCCTCTATTATAAGCATAAACAACTCAATTTGAGCAACACTCTGAACATATAAATTAAAAATTAGAAACTAATTACTGGTAAAAGACTGCACTCCAGTTCCCATATGGTCTTCATACACCTGCCTGTTGAACTTCCTATCGTCATATGGTCATACCGAAAGTTCATACTGTTATATCAGCATTGGAAGAAATGGATCGTGAAATGCACATGGAGAGAAAGGAAGTGGTTTGCAAGATGCGGGAGGGGTGGAGAAACATCTGTTAAAGGTGATTTACTTGTAAGGGTGCAAATGGATCTGGTCGGGTCAAGGGGGGTCCCATACCTGATCTATTTAATAACAGGTTCAGAGTTTTGGCCCCAACCCATTAAATTTGGGCCAGGTTTGGGTATGGGTCGTGTCCAAGTAAAAAAAAAAAAAACTTCCCATTTATTTAATGGGTCAGGCCTGGGTATAGGATCCAGAAACTTGGATTGGGTATAAAAATTGCAAGTGGGTTTTCAAACAAATAACGTTCTAATGTCCTCCAAAACCCAATGTTCCATTTGGATTTCCAACTTAGGATTGTTTAATATTGCCTGTTGGATCTCATCTGAGCGACATAATCTTCAACTTGCCTTGTGGAGTATTAATTAATTAACCAAACGTTTAGACTTACCTATGCTTATGTTAATTAACTACTTTTCTTGGGTCTGGACCTTTTTTTTTTTTTTTGAAAGGTAGTTGGGTCTGGACTCGGAACGAGTCCATTTTAGGATGGCCCAAGTCTGACCCATTTAAAATGGGTCAGGTCGCTTTTGAGAAGTCCTAGGCCCACCCAATTAGTAATTTGGATCAAATTTTGGACTCATGGAGGACTCAGGCCCACTCCATGTGTCCAAAATTTGGACCTGAACCCACCTATTGTTGGGTTGGGTCTAATGACCTGCTGGGTCGACTTGACCCATTTGCACCCCTAGTAATTTCATTGTACTATTGCAGAGTGTGATGGTTGATATTCAAGCACCTTGGAATTGTATGCTTGGTATGCATTAACTCAATCAAACTGTCCAAATCGTGGGGCTCCCTTTAGAAAGGTCATTGTACAAAAATCAGATCTGTTTAATGATCGTAACATATGATTGATAAGAATTTGTTTGTTGAATTTGGACCACTGATTGTTTTCATTTTGGCCGTCCATCAACTATCCAACAATCAGGCAAATAAGTAATCAAGTCAATGTAATTTTTGGTCCAAGAGCCATCTAAATCAGAGCCCATGATTTGTATGGTTTAATTTGACTTTATTATATGCCATATGTAAAATTTGTTAGTTCTTGCATGTCAACCATCATACTCTGCCAGAGCATCAAAGCTCCTTTTCTCTTTAAAAAGCAAGAGAAGGTCACCCAACAAACAGCTTCACTGCACAAATTATGTAAATGCCCTTTCTTTTGGTTTAAAACCCCCGCCATGTCCTTTAATAATGCATAGTTTTAGCCATGGGAAAAACTAATTGTGTGAAATTTTTTGCCCCTAGCTTCTCTCATGATATACATTAGAGATTAATGGTAATCTACCCCATTTCATAATAATAATAATAATAAAACCATTTCTACTCCCCATTGAGTTTTGTGTTCTCAGGACATGTTTTGGTACTAGTAGCCTAACTTTTCATGCTTCTACATAACTCCACTTAGTGGCGCTGAACCAGACAGTTCCCAACCTAGGTGAAGGAGGAGGTTGATGTTAGGTAGGCAGAGGGTTGTTGAACTTCTGCGAAGCTATCATGAGAATGCCTGTTTTGAAATGCGACCCCAAATAGTTGAGGCTAGGCTATGATGATGATGATTCTAACATTTCATAGTACTATTCTTGAAATTCTTATAATTTATGTTTCTCTAACTTGTTTCTTTCCTTCACAGATTGCTCTTTTCTATATTGCTTTACTTGCAGGACTACTCCACCGTTTCCCAGTCACATTTTCTCAGGTGTGAATAGGCATGCTTTTTTTTTTTTTTTTGCTTATACCTTGAAATCGGTGGTGCAAATATGACTGTTTCTGATGGAAACATATGCTTTTCCAGCATACAGCTGGTCAGTTGAGGAGCCGTAAGACTGGGGGTTCAGGTGGAGCAAAAGTACCTGAACATGGGGAAGTGGTCACTTTTTCTGATGTTGCTGGGGTCGATGAAGCTAAGGAGGAACTAGAAGAAATTGTGGTATGCTAGATATCGTCCATATCTCGCAGCATTTCTTGATTATTAATTTAAAAGGGGGGCCTTAAAGGCTTGTAACTGCATATTGTAAATAATTTTCATTTGCTGATATCTACTGTGCAGGAATTTCTAAGGAATCCGGACAAGTACGTACGACTTGGTGCTCGCCCTCCTCGAGGGGTACTCCTGGTGAGCTTGTGTTAGCAATAAGATATGAGAGTTTACTACAAGCTGGTATGCAATGTTGGGTATGAATCTTGATTTAATTAATGATTTATAAACTTTACAGGTGGGTCTTCCTGGGACAGGTAAGACTCTTCTGGCGAAAGCTGTAGCTGGGGAAGCTGAAGTTCCTTTTATTAGTTGTTCTGCGAGTGAATTTGTAGAACTATATGTTGGCATGGGAGCATCCCGTGTGAGAGATCTCTTTGCGAGAGCAAAGAAAGAGGCACCATCAATAATTTTCATTGATGAGGTGGAAACCACATGACTCCTGCTTTCTTACATGGTAATGTTGTGACCTATTATGTAGCTACCTGGGGTATGCTTAGCAGTAGTTTCCCTTTTGGATTCTCCTCCTGCAGATAGACGCGGTTGCAAAAAGCCGTGATGGTCGATTTCGCATTGTCAGCAATGATGAGAGAGAGCAGACACTGAACCAGTTGCTCACTGTAAGATTCTCAGATTGCATCAGTTCTTATCACTACTGATCATCGTAGCAATGTACAAAGTGCTACATTTTTAAAGTTAATTCTTCTGAATTCGTGCTTCAGGAAATGGATGGCTTTGACAGCAACTCCGCAGTGATTGTTCTTGGAGCAACTAATCGGTCAGATGTTTTGGATCCTGCACTTCGCCGTCCTGGGAGATTTGATCGTGTTGTGATGGTGTGGTGCTTCTGCTGTCAGTTGTGATTTTAGCTGATTAGATATCAGAATCTTACATTAATGCCATGTCTTCTTGTTCAGCATTTCTAGTTTAGATTTAACTCAATTTTCTCATGGTTTTCAGGTAGAAACGCCTGACAGGAATGGAAGACAAGCCATTTTAAATGTGCATGTTTCTAAGAAGGAACTTCCGTTGGGGGGAGATGTGGATCTTGGAGAAATTGCATCTATGACCACCGGTTTCACTGGGTACAAGCCTTTTCTTTCTGGTTTTTTCTCATCTGGCAGAAAACTCTTCTCCATGGGATTGACTTGTGATTTTGGACTTGCACAGGGCAGACCTAGCGAATTTGGTAAATGAAGCTGCTCTGTTGGCTGGTCGAGTAAATAAAGTTGTTGTGGAGAAAGTTGACTTCATCCAGGCAGTAGAACGCTCAATAGCAGTATGCCCAACTCTCATGTCAACAACTCTATTTCTTCTCTAGTTCTGCTTGCTTTAGTTGTGTTTTCTCACAGTGCTTTCAATTTCTCTGGGGGCATCCTTATTACAAAATGTATGCTGTTTGCTGAGCTTTGCAATTTATTTCTCGATTCAAATAACCAATCATGTGGATCTTGCCTATTCCTAAATTGCATGCCACCAAATTTTATTTTATTTTTGATGAATGTGCAAAAAAATTATTAAGAGATCTAAAGGAAAAAGTACATCAGGAACAGAAAGTGAAACCAAGGACTGCCCTATTCTTGTATTTTGTTTAGGATCTTTCTTTAAGAGCTTGCATTTTACATTCTATGGTATTGAAATGGCACTGTATTCAATGCTTCTAAATGCAGCTCATACACCATACAACAGTCACTTGTAAAGTCATTCTCCTTCACATGACCCGATGCCTCTTACTTCCCTGTTTCCTGCATTCGTTCCGCACCTGTAACAATTGTTGTGAAATGAGATGTTTCCTGCACTGATTTCTCTTTCTGGTTACTGTGGTGCATACTTTTTGCATAACTCTGGGTGATTTGGCTGCAATTCTGAACTATTATTCTTCTTGCCCCTTGGATATTCAAAAGTCCATGCTTTGGTTTTCTGTAAGTTGCTGACTTGGGTTGCTGTGTTCACTCTGCTTTCCTAATTAGTGGCACATGCTGGTTTCAGGTTTTACAAAGTGGTTCATGAATGAGTTTTTGGGGCCACGGCGAAGGTTGTCAGGAGAAATTAAAAAAAAAAGAAAGCCTCTTGGTACAGATTTAAGGATTGCAAACATCAGGAAAACTATCTAAAAAATGTTTTAAAAAGCAGCGATAGTGTGAGAAATAATTCTCTATCTGAAATTAAGAAACGGCATTTCTTCCAGTTTTAACCATTGGTTTGTTTGTGCATTTTCATGTGCATTTCTATACTCTTTATTATTTGCATCTTCATCTATGTATTATGCTGCTCTCTCTTGATCATCAAACAATATTTTAAATGCTCCGTATGGATCTGACATTTTAGAAGTCAAGAGGGAGGGAGGGATTGCCCAATGAGCATTCTTGCAAACAAAGAGCAACTTTTTTCCAAACCATGAAATGGACTCCATAAATTAGGAAATGAGTTCTATAGAAACATTGGGAGGCATTCTGATTTCTTAGGTTCTGATAGGAACGCCTCCAAGTGCTTAGCAAACATTTTCAAGCTTTCATATTTATCTGAAAATCAAGAACCTTGTAAACAAAGTTACTCTATTATATAGACCATGACTTCTTAAAACCTAGCAAGATTTGCATGGATAAAAGAATTCTGCCACCATTCTGAGAATTTTATAGTGTACCTTCCTGACACAGCTTTGATAAGATCTGCACTTAGCCAAGTTCCTACTGTACTCCGTGAGTTCCCAACAAATATTTGGAATTACAAACATGTGGCAGCCATTCTGATCATTTTGTTGCTTTTAAAGCCATGAATTTGTACAGAGCACGCTAATCTGAGTACCCAAAACAAATCAGCGAGAGCATGGTTACATTGTATATTGAAGATTTATAAACATGGATATTGGTCATAAACTCAGGGAATCGAAGTGGGCTAAACAATCAGTGAATGTCGCCGGTTTTTTAGGTCCAATCATACTTCAGAAATAATAAATTGTTTTTGCATTAGGAACATGGTAATTAAGAGGTTCTGAGGCATTCGTTTGATCACAGATGGGACATCTTTTTAAATTGTTCTCATGTTGTTCGAGTTTGGTGCCTTAATGCATTTTAAGGTTCACAAAATCTGGATTTGTCAGTTATGTTGTCTACATATGAAGTTGAATCTTGAAACAGTGTGCTATGGTTTCTTGATTGCTTAAGAATTATGCTCAAATAAATCTGCCTTTTTAGGGTATAGAAAAGAAACATGCAAAATTGCAAGGTTGTGAGAAGGCCGTGGTTGCACGACATGAAGCTGGTCATGCAGTTGTGGGAACTGCTGTTGCAAATCTGCTTACCGGACAACCACGTGTTGAGGTAAATTTGTAGAGCCATTAAGCCCTCGGAACTGAATCTTTTCTTATATTCTTTTATGCTTTTGAGATGTAAAACAACTTCTTGCAATTGTATATTTGTATTTTAACTTGTTCTCTGTGCTTGGTGTAATCAGAAGCTGAGCATATTACCCAGGTCAGGAGGGGCACTGGGTTTCACATATACTCCCCCTACAACTGAGGATAGATATTTACTTTTTGTTGATGAATTACGAGGCCGCTTAGTCACTCTTCTTGGGGGGCGTGCAGCAGAAGAGGTTGTTTATTCAGGCCGTGTTTCCACAGGTGCACTTGATGATATAAGACGTGCAACAGACATGGCCTATAAAGCAGTAGCTGAATATGGTCTTAATCAGACGGTAGGCCCAATATCATTGACAACCTTGTCTAGCGGTGGGCTTGATGAATCAGGAGGGGCTGTTCCTTGGGCTAGGGATCAGGTTTTCTTTACTTTTCTTCTTCTAATCAACTTCCTTTTACTTCTACATCAAGAACATCGATCTCAAACTTAATATCGCAGGGGCATCTGGTGGATCTTGTTCAAAGCGAGGTAAAAGCTCTGCTGCAATCTGCCCTTGAAGTAGCACTCTCTGTTGTTCGTGCTAATCCTACTGTTTTGGAGGGGCTCGGTGCTCATTTGGAAGGTACATAGTGGGTGCATGCTTATCTGTTTTGATTTTTCAGAAGTTCGTTTGATAGAACCGCAATTAGTGGCAATATACTAACTCCAAATGCTTTAAGCTCTAATTCTTATCTGTCGGTTTGTGCATTCTTTTTGTCAGATGTTGAAAACTAACATATCTAATTAAATTTTGTGCAACATTATTGCTTTTCTGAAACTCAGGTTACCTATATCCAAGGTCACATATCCATGCTGGATAATAGAATCTTGACATGGACTCAAAATTGATTTGGGACAGCAGGCAGCAAAAACAGATAATAATCTCTACCCCATAGTCCTATTCATGGATACCAGAAGGCATAGCATGTGCGAGATAGTTCTTTGGAGCAACATCATGATACAGGACCACATCCAACCATCAAAATAGGGCCAGAGTGGGCCAAACATCCTACACAATCAAGAAATCGGACTCAAATGTATCTAGGGCCTTATCAATATCAGCAGTTTCAATCACCCTTTCGGCCCCATCTTTGCAAACGGAAGCCCAAACTGTGTTTAGATTGTCTAGTGGGCCCCAACGATAGCGCTTTGAAGTCCATGAGGTTGAATTGAGAGAATCCCTTTTCTATTTGTTTTCTCTATTTAATTGGCAGCAAATAATCTGGCAAGATTCTTTTTTCCTTTTATTTCAAAAATTGACAACACTCCTAATTGGACTCAACCTCTTTGGTAAGTCATTGTCATCGTCATCTGAGCCGTATCTCAATTAATTTTGTCGGCTACATGAATCTTGTTCTTCCATACCACTATTATAATTATCATCATATAAGCCTCATCCCAATTAATTGGGGTCAACTACATGAATCATGTTCTGCCATTTTACTCTTTGAGGGCCAGACCTTCAGTTAGACCTTAGGCAAGGTATTTGCTAATAGTAATGGGCAGCATAACAGCCGGTTATGTAATTGTCCATAATCATGGTATGCCAAAAAGGTTATGTCATGGCCATTATGCATTACAGGGCTGAAACGAGCATTACAGAAAAAATGATCTGTAACAGTCCCGAAATGGATTTGTTTTTTTTCAAAAACAGCCCACATCGTAACCAGTGTTCGAAATATCGGTATCGCACTATGTATCGTGCCCTTGGGATACAGATACGTATCGGTTATTGCACGGGATATATCGTTTGTATCGCATAATTTATCGCACTTTTTGGGAAACATGGGTAAACATGGTTGAATTTTTTAATGAAACCTTGGGGATTGTTAAAAAAGCCCTTAATACACACTTTTAAATCATAACATCTCAAAAAAAATATGAACATAATCAGTTTCTTTTGTATAGGATCCTAAGCTATGCGATGTTTAACTGAACTAATGCAACTATATTTAAATTGTATACATGATGTTTATAAATATATCACAGTCATGTATGAAAACACAACCAATTCATTGAAAAGCAAAAGAAGAACTGAAGAAGTAAAATTTGAGAAATATACATATTAATGATGGGGACTAGTTATGGTATAGACCCACATAGAGTTGCGCGGCAGCTCGTAATCATCATCTCCATCTCGACGGGGCTGGGCATAGTATTACTGCTCCACAAATCGACAATATTGTGCCAAGGTCATAGTAGAGTTGTACCAGTTAAGATTGTTTTCCCAATGTGTTTGGTACCACTATTTACCTAGGAGACTAAGATGATACCTATTTACCACTATTTACCTAGGAGACTAAGATGATATTTGTGTTTTCCATTCATCCATGTCCGATTGATCTTATTAACAGGTTGGAAGACAAATAAACATCACTGTGGGCCTTAGAAAGGTTTTAACGGTGGAAATTAATAGTTCCACTGTTTCCTGTGGTATGGTCCACTTGAGTTGTGGATATGGTTCAATTTTGGGCTCAACACCTAAAATGATCAGTAAAAACGGATGGACGGCGTGGATAAACCACGTGCAATCACGGTGGGCCCAACAGAGTTTACTCAGTACGATAAGAGAGTACTGAGTAACTCAGTACGCAATCTGATCTGTACGATCGGCCCGTCATTGACGGGGCACAAGTGACATCACCAAGTTATGTGGGTCCCACCATGATGTATTTTTTGTATCCTCATCGTCCATACATTTGAAGAGATCATTTTATGGCATGAGCCAAAAAATGGGTCAGATCCAGAGCTCGAGTGGACCCCATCACAAAAAACAGTGGAGAGAGTGACGCCCACCGTTACAAACTTATTGAGGGCCACAAGAGTTTTCAAGATGATATTTGCCTAAATATTTGTGTCATGCCCTAAGATAATATTTCCAAATGAATGGATGGTGTGGATACGACACATACATTACCGTCGGACCCACAGAACTTGGTGACGTCACTTAAGTAAATTAGTAAGTAACTCACCTGTACTGATTAAGCTCTGTGAGGTCCACCATGATTTATGTATTTTATCCAATCCGTCCATCCATTTTACCATATAATTTCAGGGCTTTAGCCTAAAAATAAAGCATATACAATATTCAAATGGGCCACATCGTAGAAAACCATTGAATTGAACATCTACCGTTGAAAATTTCTTGAGGGCCACAGAAGTCTTGGATGAATGGATCAAGCTTATATTTGTATTTTTCCTTCATCCACGTCTGTTTGATCTTATTAACGGTTTGGATGACCAATAAACATCACTGCAGGGCTGAGAAAGGTTTCAACGGTGGAAATCAGTATCACCACTGTTTCTTGTGGTATGATCTTAGATTTTCCTAAAATTTGGGATCAACCCCTTAAATTAGATGGGAAAACGGATAGACGGCGTAGATGGACCACATACATTAAAGGTGGACCCAAGTGAGTTTACTGAGTATGATAAAAGCGTACTGAGTAACGCACCACGCAATCTGATCGCATTTTCACCCATCCACGCGCAATCCGATCCCATTTTCACCCATCCACGCCCCTCTCCTTCACTTTCCCTCTCCTTCACAAACGCATGGGTTCCGGAGCGACGTTCGCGGTGAGGGGTTCCTCAATCCGGCCTAATTTCTCGCTGGAATATTCGAGAAATCCCCATAGACGCTCTCCAATCAGCGAAGAAAGAGGGAAATTGAAGAAAATTACGAGAAAAATCATCTAAGAAAGAAGAAAATTGTACTTACCTGTCGAATGACCCACCTCCAATCACTGGTCTTCGCTACAGCCTACAGGTACTCTCCGATTTTTATTTTTCTCTCTCTCTCTCTCTCTCTCTTTTCTGATTCAATTTTTTTTTTTTTTTTTGATTCTTCACATATACGCATCGACTTTTTATGGTCGGTTGTGGGTTGTTGGCTACAGTGGGACCCATGAGTCCCCTGCAATCAACCCATGAGCGCGTCTGTCGATATTCCGAAAATAATGGAGGAGGAAATCGCGCGATATCGACGATATATGTGACAGCTGGATTTTGGGATTTTTTTAATCTTCCGGGGGTTATTGGGCGGGTTTCGTCTCGCTGGGGGCCGATAACGATAATATCGGCCGATAGTATCGATATTTCGAACACCGATCGTAACTATAACGACGGTGGCCGTTACGGCTACCATTGGTGTTATGGAACACGCCTTGTCCTTTAATGGTCGAAATATTTTCAAAAAAGGAAAAATATATAAGGATATTGAAAAATTTTAGAAAAATATGAGGATCTGAAATACGTATACTTTTTTTGGTTTTGAACATGTATTTGATGGTGTAACAAGCCATTCTTTAGTAAGAATGCTGTCATGGCCTGCCCGATACTATTAACTCGTGACTAACTTTAAAACAGTACAAATACCATATTTAATAATTTATGCTTCTAAATATTTAAAATCAATATATAAATAAGATTATAAGTTTACCTATGAATAGTGATGAGTTGTTGACACAATTATAGGTCCTTACCTAATCACTATTTGGCTTCTGAACATACATCGAGCATGATTTGGTGGATTAGGGCCTGCTAGATATAAGTACAACAAAAATAAGATGTAAAAATGAAAAAGAAAAAAATGTGGTAGTTACCACTTTCGATATTTCCCAACATGGTCCATGGCCCACAGGTTATCAAATCTTTTCATACTACATCCATCCACATCCTTTTTGCGCCTTCCCCTTGCCCTTTAGAGCCTTCAACTTTTAACAACTCACTCCTAAACTGGCACAATTTTTGGTCTCCGTTGCGCATGACCAAACCATCTTAGTCTACTCTTGATGAGGACATCCGAGCACCATTCAGAGTATACTAGAGGAGGAGATCTTTGGCCCAATTCCAGCATCTCTATGATTGGATGATCATTATATGGGGCCCGGATCGAATATGTAGCCGCGTTGGAAGACCACACACTAGGAAGATGTATGTGGGCTGCATATAGGAGCTTATTGAACACATCTAGACTGTTGGATTGAGTGGACGCTTTCATCAGACCATTGGATTTTGCCCGTTAGATCATCCAGACCGTTGGCCCATCTTGATCATTGGGCCATCTTGGCCGCGGACATCATGAGACATTAGTTTAGTTGTTTTCTTAGTTTTTTGTGATTTGTTTCATGTTTTAGTTGATTTATGAGGTATTTTGAACTTTTTTTTTTTAAGCAATTGGGGTATTTTTTTTATTTTATTTTATTTTATTTTATTTTTTTTTTTGTAAAAAACACCCTAAAAGACTATAAAGGGGTGGGCGTGTGAATGCCCTAGCATTATTATGCATTGAATAAAAACTTATCTTAATAGTGGCTGAAGCTTTTTCCAGAATGCTGTTAATGGGGCAACAAGAAGGTATTATTAGTGGTTTCAGGATGAAAGGTATGTCGATCCCAATATCTCATATTCAGTTTGCCGATGACATGTTAATTTTTGGTGAGGCAGAGGAAGAAAAAATCAGCAATTTGCGTTCTATTATCTTATGTTTTGAGGCAGTCTCGGGTCTTAAAGTTAATCTGACGAAGTCAAAGATTTTTGGGATCATTATGGAGGAAGATGAAACTGAAAGTTATGCTCATTTGTATCAATGCCCAATGGGAAAGCTGCCCTCTTTGTTCGTAGGTCTCCCTTTATGTATTGGAAAGCCCCCTAAGTGCTCATGGGACAAGGTTAGTGAAAGGTTTGGCAAGCACCTCGCCACTTGGAAGTGCATATATTTATCTTTGGGCGGTCGGCTTACGTTGATAAAATCAGCGTTGTCCAATCTTCCTCTATATTTCATGTCTCTTCATAGATGCCCGGCTTCGGTTTTGGCAATTTTAGAAAGACTAAGAAGGAACTTTTTGTGGCATGGCAAGGAGGCTAAGAAATTTCATTTAGTCGATTGGAAGAACTGTAAGCAAATTCAAGAAGGGGGTGCAGGGGTGAGAGATTTAAAAACCATGAATATGGCCCTCCTTGGGAAATGGACGTGGAGGTTGGGAACAGAAGACGGGACGTTATGGAACTCAATTATCAAATCCAAATATGGGAGATCAGAGGGAGGTAGGTGGACCAAAGTCTCGTCGGCATACAAAGCTTCGGCTATTTGGAAAGGCATCTTGTCTTCAAAAAGGGAGGTCCTCAAAGGGACTAGTATAGTTATATGCAAGGGGGACAAAACGCGTTTCTGGGAAGACATGTAGGCGGGGGATGCCCCCTTGAAGGATGACTTTCCTAGTATATTCCGTCTTGCGCCGAGCCGATCTATTCTTGTGGGGGATTGCTATTCTAACTCAGGGGTGAATGGTGTTTGGAACATCAATTGCAGAAGAGATTTACTTGATTGGGAGATTGAAGAATATGTGGCTATCCTCAATCATATCTTCAACTTTCTCCCAAACAACTCGCAAGAAGACGAGCTAATTTGGAGGAGAGACTGTTCCAAACCATTCTCGGTTAAATCTCTCTACTCTATCCTAGCCTCAAAATCTCCTAGGGAGGACATCTTTATGATGGTTAAAATCTGGAAATTCAAAGTTCCTCCTAAGATCGCGGTTTTCGGTTGGTTAGTAGGGAAGAAGAAAGTTCTGACAATAGATAACTTAAGGAAGAGGGGCATGATTATTACCAACATTTGTCTCTGCTGCATGGCTGATGAGGTATCGGTAGATCACCTTTTCGTCCATTGTCCTCTCATCGCTCAAGTGTGGTTAGTTATTCTCAGCTATTTCAATATAGTGTGGTGTCTCCCTACCACTTCCGAGGGTCTATTTAAAGCTTGGCTTGGGCCCAACTTAGGGAAGCAAAGATCGATATCGTGGAAAAGGTGTCTGCTGGGCAATTTGGGAAGAAAGAAATGGAAGATGCTTTTTCTGGGATCTCTAAATCTTCGGGTTCAATTATTTTGAGAATCCAACATTTTTTAGCTGAATGGGGACTCGTTCTTCCTAATTTTTAGGTTGTTTTTGTTTTTGTTTTGTTTTGTTTTGTTTTTCTTCTTTTGAGGTAGTCTCTTTCGCTATCTCAGCGGGAGTCCCCTCTTTTCTCTTGTATTTTCTTTCTCATCAGTATATCTACCGTCACCTTTAAAAAATAAAAATAAAAACTTATCTTTTGCTTGAGCAAAAAAAACCTCTTGTGATTGGAGTGGTGTGAAGCCATGGAGTGATTCTATCTTATCTCTCTCGTATTCTCTTCTTCACAAGTATTATCTTCACTTTTCTCTTATTTTCTCTCTCTTTACTTCCCTCAATCTCTCTCTATTTCTCTTTATTTCTTTATTTTCCTTTTGTTTCCCTCTAAACCCATACCCATCATCTCCAAAACTCACCTAAACCTAAACCAACCCTAACCGTACAACTGTACGGCCGGTCCAACTCCCATTTCTTTCCCTCTTTAATCCTCGCTTCTTTCCCCTTAAATTCCATATCCTTAAGTCTAAAACCCTAAGCCCATTCCTAGAACCTAGATTCCCCAAAACCCTAATCCTAAATCTTCCCAAATATCAAAACCCAAATTCCCAAATCCTAACTTCCCTAATCCCAAACCCTAATCCAATTTCCCAATTTCCCAGTTCCTAAAATGTGTATCTCACAAGAGGAAGTTTCTGCTCTGGAAAGACTCTTTTAGATTAAGGAGGTTAAAGAAGCAGTGTTAAGTCTAGGGCAGAGATAAAGCCCTAGGCCCGAATGGTTTCCCAATAGCATTTTACCAGGTTTTCTGGGATTTGGTCAAGGATGATCTGATGAATTTCGTTGGGGACTTCTTTGAGTTTAATAGGCTTGCCATTGGACTGGGCAACACTTTTATTGCGTTGGTTCCCAAAAGGGAAGTGGCTCAGAACATCAAGGACTTCCGGCCCATTAGTCTCATAGGTAGTCCCTATAAATTTCTTTCTAAAGTACTGTCTCAGAGAATGAGAACTGTTATCTCTAAGATTGTCTCTTTTTCAATACGCTTTGTGGAAGGGAGCCAAATCCTAGACCCTGTCCTTATTGCCAATGAATGTTTGCATTGGCAAGCTAGATCCAAATTGCCAGGCGTCATGTGTAAGCTTGATTTAGAGAAGGCTTATGATCATGTCGATTGGAAATTTTTAGATTATATGCTTAAGAGATTGGGCTTTGGATTCAAATGGAGAGCTTGGATGAAATTGTGTGTCGGATCTGTTAAATTTTCCATCCTCATCAACAACTCTCCATTTGGGTATTTTAAGGGATTGAGGGGTTGCGTCAGGGAGACCCTTTGTTGCCTTTCCTATTTGTGTTGGTTATGGAGGCCCTTAGTGGTATGTTGTCTAGGGGACAATGAGTGGGTCTCTTTAAAGGCCTCGGGGTGGAAAATTTTAATTTCTCGATTACTCATTTGCTCTTTGTGAATGATACCCTACTTTTTTGTCAAGCAGAGGAATCTCAAGTGGCTTATGTAAGTATGACTATGTGCTGGTTTCAAGTGGTTCTAGGTTTGAAGATTAACTTGGACAAATTAGAGTTCTTCGGCATCAATTTATAAGCAGAGGTTTGTTCTTCTCTAGCTACCTCATTCGGGTGCAAGGTAAGTCCCTTCCTACCGTTTACCTAGGCTTACCCCTGTGTTTTGGTAAGCCCCCATGTTGCTATGGGTTAAAATTCTCGAAAGGATGGAATGGAAACTTTCCTCCTGGAATATGAATTTGTTATCGTTGGGTGGGAGACTGAATCTCATTAAGGCTCTCCATATGTTATTTTTATCTCCGTTTAGATGCCCTAAATCTGTATTTATTAGAATTGATAATCTGCGAAGAAAATTCCTCTAGCAGGGTGGATCGAAGGAAGGTAAGTTCTCTCTTCTTAAATGGCAAGAGGTTTGTACCTTGTACGAAGCAGGGGGAGTTAACATTAAGGACCTCAGGCTTGTTAACGAGGCCCTTCTAGGTAAATGGATCAGGAGCTTTAGTACATAGGAAGGAAGTCTATGGCGGGATTTTATTGCTACTAAATATGGTGTGTCTAAGTCTAATTAGACTCTCAATTCTTCCCTTTACCGAGCCTCGTTTTTATGGAAAGGCATCGCCAAAGCTGCCCTTGCCATGCTTGAAAGCATTTCTTTCACGCTGGGAAATGGTGAGAAAATCATATTCTGGCTTGATATTTGGTGTGGGAATGTGTCCCTTGCCCAATCTTTCCCTGCCTTGTTTTCGATCTCTTTCACTCTGGAGGTGACTGTTGAAGATCATTTGTCTCGAGGAGAGTTTGGGTGTTTGGATCCCCCCTTTCTGTAGAAATCTCATAGATTTTGAAATTGAAGAGTTTACCCGGCTCCTCTCTTTGTTGCAGAGTATTCCCGGCTCTTTTCCCTCTTTTTCAGAGGACTCTTTGCGCTAAAAGTTGTCGCCTACTGGATCATTCTCTATGAGATCCTTTTACAAGTCCCTGTCTTCTTCTTCCTTCTCCGCTCCTTCTCATATTAGCTCAATTTGGTCGTACAAAGTACCACCTAAGGTTGCTGCTTTTGGATGGCTTGCAGGTGGAAAAAGGATACTCACAATTGACAATTTGAAGAAGAGAAGAATGCAAATTGCAAATGTGCACGTGTTTTGCCTTAAAGTGGAAGAAACTGTGGACCATCTTTTGCATTGTCCCCTTCTCTTCGGATATTTGGTGGAGTGTCCTCCGTCTCGTTGGGGTCTCATGTGTTATGCCATAATCTATGGATGATCTCCTTTGTGCCTAGCATGCGGATTCTGGAGGAGCTCTGGGCAAAAGGAGATGTTGTATCATTCTTCTTGTTGTCTTCTAGGCTATCTGGGTGGAGCGTAACAATCATCGCTTTAGGAATTCCTTAGTCTCAGCCGCGGGAGTGTTCGCTAGAGTGCTAGTTTTGTTTTGGGATTGGGCTCGGTGATGTTTTTTTTGTGGGGTTTGGTTGCCGCGGGGTAGTTTTTTGTAGTTTTGGTTTTCTCATGTTTTCTGTAGTTTGTTTGTTGTTTTTTTTTTTTTTTTTTTTTTTTTTTTTTTTTTTAAATTTTTTTTTAATAAATAAAATCCTAACCTACCAAAACCCTAACTAGGACTAGTGATTCCTTTTGAAGCAAGATTAATCTCTATGCTAGATGGAAGTTCTACCTTCGATAGATCCTAATAGATTCATATTTTGTTAGATCTACATTGCGAGATTGTTTTAGGCTTTGAACTGGAACATGTTTTATTACTTGGATTATTTAACTTTTTGATAGAGAAGTTTTATTTGTGTTTGATTGCCTTAATTAATCCATTAATTAGTTTCAACACATCGTTCTAGTTTGGACCATCCATCCTGCATTAACTTACCCTCATCTTATTACCTATTGGTTCTAATCCTAAGTTCCCTCGAATGCATTCATTTCTAATTCTATCCTTCCTCATCTTGTTACTCATCTATCTTAGCATACTCATTTCTACTACACTCATCTTATGAACATGTTGTTCTTTATGTAGCCAACATTTTGTCTATAAAGCATGGATGGTCTTATAGCTATCCTATAAAATTTCCGTTCCAATTTGAGTGGTACACAACAATCACTTAAAACTCCAAAGGCACATCTCCATTTCTTCCACTCTTCTTGAATTCCATGGGCAACATCCTTTCCAATCTCTCTACTTTCATGAATTATTGACCCAAGGTGTTGAAGGTAGCCATTTTGGGAAACTTCCTTCTTTTTCTTTTTTTGAAGATATTTTGGGAAACTTCTTAGTCATCAATCTTAACAAATTTCTCATTTTCATTCCTATTATTACTAAAGTTGCTCTCCATATACTCGATTTTCATCTAAATAATTTTGAACCCTTCAGATTCTAGTGCACCCCTCCATAAATGTAGCCGTGTATATGTCCTCCCTTGCCATGTCAATGAGAACTATGTTATCTATAAACAACATACACCATGGGATCTCTTTTTGCAAATGCGTCGTTAACTCGTTCATTAGCCATTCCACTCAATCAAGGGTCATAACATCACTTAGACTAGGTATAAACAGTCATGGGTACGAAACAAAAATCATGAAATAGTTCACTGGGATAAGGCCTTTTTATGCATTTTAACGGTTGGAATTCCTTAGGAGTTGGATGCTTCTAAACCCTAGGGATGAGCCTTTTCTCTATGCTCCCTGTGGTGAGACTCCACAAGATCCTATCCTTTTGCTCTTTCTTCTACCCATTTATTGTCCTTTGTATTCTATGCTTTTTTATGCCTTGCATTTGGAGGGATTTGACTAAAATTAGTGGAAGCCCTAATATAATAAAATAAGAGAAGGGGTGTGGCTATATAGAGCCTTTCTCTTCCTCTTCCTCCTCTTCTCTTTTCTTCTCTTTTTCTCTTTCACGATTTCATATTGTCACATGGTATCATAGTGAAATTCATGAGCAATTCAATATGAGACAAATGCCATGTATTCTAATGGTATGAAATCGTGAAAGAGCCTCTCACATGGGAGTTAACTAATCTTCCATCTGGTAAAAGACTAGTTAAATGTATGTGGAATTACATAGTTAAGTTTCTACCCGATGAGTCCATTGATCGTTACAAAGCTAGATTAGTAGCCTAGGGCTAGACCCAAGTTTATGGAGTGGATTATTTGGATACTTTTTCTCTAGTGGCCAAACTTAATTCAATCCAAGTTATTATTTCTATAGCTACCAATTATGAATGGGCTCTCTTTCAACTTGATGTGAAGAATGCATTTTTGCATGAGGATTTACAAGAAGAGGTGTATATGGAGCAACCTCTTGGGCAATGTTCGTAGTATCAGTGTCCCATTACATATCACACCCTTGGGATACAAATACATATCGATTATCGCATGGGATATATTGTTTGTATCGGGTCATGTATCGCACTTTTTGGGAAACATTGGGAAATTGGTTGAATTAAATCTTTCATCATAAAATTAGATCTTTTTGGGAAACTGTGGAAGCCTTATCTTATAGAATTAGATCTTTCATCAGTGAATGGGCTTTCGTAGTGTCATAGTTAAGGGGTTGCAATCTGAAATTTCTTGGGTTGTAATTGACTCGCTGGCTTGGCAGCTCTTTTAGTTGCTTGTTTCTCCTTTTATTTTTATGTTGCCTTTGTTTTGCTGTGGCTTTAATAAACTTTAGGGATTGTTAAAAAAGACCTTAATACACACTTTTAAATCATAATTGTCATGCATGATGCCTTGCATTCTGCCTTTATTAGGCTGTAGGTACAGTTCGCTCAATCGAGAAATTCGAGGGTCGACCGAACCTCGTTGTGATGTTCCTGGTTGATTGAGGATTGTTTTGGTTAATTAAGTGTCTCTGTTGAAAGCTCGGTCGACCGAAGGCGCGATCGATTTTTTGCATAAGTAAAGGGTATTTAAGCCTAATTCTGAATTAGGGCCTAGATTTATCGGGAAAATACGAGTGTTCTCTCTAAGGGTTGAGGGCTTTCGCGAGATGAGAGGGTTTCCAACACTTGTAAGGTTTTTCTCGAGGGACTAGGGTTTTCCTAGGGTCGCGCATCACACGAGGAGATCGGGCGATCCTGTAATCGAAGAAGGTGAGTGGTGTACTCTAAGGTTTTGATTGTATTTGATATCTATCTCTTTTCTTTTTTTTCTTTTTTTCTTTTTTTTTTTGTTTTGTTTTTTTGTACACAAGCACACACACCACCACACACTCACGCCGTAGTGGAATTTCACCACCTATGGGTACTCGAACCCTCAACCAGGTGTTGAAACTCCAGAGAGTTTACCACCGGAGTAAGAGTAAGGACCCGTTATATTTGTCTCTTTGTGGCTTGGTTTATTCCCTCAAAGGTTTTCCTACGTAAAATATCATGTTCTGTGGTAGATTGCTTTTGGTTTAGTTATTTGCTTTATTATATTGGTCTATCTTTGTTTATCATGCTTTCGCAAAGCGCACTGATTAACGATGGTGTTAGATCCAAATTTCTAATGCCTAGGGTTTGATCCAAGTTTGTTGTGGCTTGGGTTTACATCGTTGTGGTGTGATAAGGAACCGGTTTACTCCAACAAATTGGTATCAGAGCGTCAGGTTAGACGTTCGGGATTCAACGAATATTTTAGGATCAAAATTCGATATACAGAAATAAAATGGGAAGAACAATTTTAGTTTATGGTAGTAGAATGTCAAGGATATTCTAGTTTCAAAAGGGTTGAGCAAAGCGTTGTTGGAAACAAAACCTGATTAGATGCCGGATGATGACTAGAGCGATCTCAAGGAGAAAGCTATGAGCACCATTTGTTTGTCTCTATTGGATGTGGTTATATATAATGTCCTCGATGAAGAATCTCCCCTGGAGATGTGGAAGAAACTGGAAGACATACATGTTGAAGTTCCTAACAAATAAGTTGTTTGTGAAGAAACAACCTTTGGGGCTGAAATTAAAGGAAGGATCGGATCTCCTATAGCACATGAACACGTTTACAAAGGTATGTAGCGAGTTGGTAAGGCTCGGAGAGGCAATCAAGGAAGAAGACAAAGTGGTGCCACTTTTAGCATCGCTTCCCACATCATACGACCATCATGTCACTACTCTATTGTAGGGTGTAGCTTGAAGAGATTGCCGCAGTTCTTGCTTCCAATGAGATGAGGAAGAAGTCGGTTGATGAGGAACCTCAGGCGAAAGGGTTAGTTGCGAAAGGGGGTTAGGGATGTGGGTGATCCGTGGAGTGATCTTAGTCCGACAAGAAGCAAAAGTCTAGATTGAAGTTGTAGGCAAAGGACTGATACTTCTATTGCGGCATAAAGGGGCATTTCAAGAGAGACTGCTAGAAACAGAAAGATGACTTGGAAAGCAAAGGAAAAAGGAACACATGTGAATTAGCCAGTGTAGCAGAAGAGAGCCCAAAAGGAGACCTCCTCTTGGTCTCCTCAGGTGCGGGCCATCTCTTAGACATGGATTCTAGATTCTTGATGTTCATATCACATATGCCCGGATAGGACTTGGTTTAATTCCTACAAGTCCTACGATGGTGGAAGTGTTCTGATGGGGAATAATGTTGCATGCAAGACCATCGAAATAGGGTTAGTTGCGAAAAGGGGATCAGGGATGTGGGCGATCCGTGGAGCGATCTCAGTCTGACAAGAAGAAAAAGTCTAGATCGAAGTCGAAGGCAAATGATGAATGCTTCTATTCTGGCATAAATATGCACTTCAAGAGAGACCTGGAAAGCAAAGGAAAAAGGAACACATGTGAATTAGCCAGTGTAGTAGAAGAGAGCCCAAAAGGAGACCTCCTCTTGGTCTCCTCAGGTGCGGGCCATCTCTTAGACATATGGATTCTAGATTCTTGACGTTCATATCACATGTGCCCGGATAGGACTTGGTTTAATTCCTACAAGTCCTACGATGGTGGAAGTGTTCTGATGGGGAATAATGTTGCATGCAAGGCCATCGAAATAGGGTTAGTTGCGAAAAGGGGATCAGGGATGTGGGCGATCCGTGGAGCGATCTTAGTATGACAAGAAGAAAAAGTCTAGATCGAAGTCGAAGGCAAATGATGGATGCTTCTATTCTGGCATAAATATGCACTTCAAGAGAGACCTGGAAAGCAAAGGAAAAAGGAACACATGTGAATTAGCCAGTGTAGCAGAAGAGAGCCCAAAAGGAGACCTCCTCTTGGTCTCCTCAGGTGCGGGCCATCTCTCAGCCATATGGATTCTAGATTCTTGATGTTCATATCACATGTGCCCGGATAGGACTTGGTTTAATTCGTACAAGTCCTACGATGGTGGAAGTGTTCTGATGGGGAATAATGTTGCATGCAAGGCCATCGAAATAGGGTTAGTTGCGAAAAAGGGGATTAGGGATGTGGGCGATCCGTGGAGCGATCTCAGTCTGACAAGAAGAAAAAGTCTAGATCGAAGTCGAAGGCAAATGATGGATGCTTCTATTCTGGCATAAATATGCACTTCAAGAGAGACCTGCCAGAAACGGAAAGATAACCTGGAAAGCAAAGGAAAATGGAACATGGATGAATCGACCAGTGTAACAGAAGAGAGCCCAAAAGGAGACCTCCTCTTGGTCTCCTTAGGTGCAGGCCATCTCTCAGACACATGGATTTTAGATCCTGGATGTTCGTATCACATGTGCCTGGATAGGACTTGGTTCGATTCCTACAAGTCTTGTGATGGTGGAAGTGTTCGGGGGGGGGGAGGGGACCTTAATATAATAAAATAAGAGAGGGGGTGTGAGAGGCTGCTTTGAGCCCTTCTCTTCTCCTCTCCTCTTTTCTTCTCGTTTTCTCTTATTCTCTTTCACGATTTCATACCATCACATAGATACTATTGCTCAGATGTCGAGTTTGTAAGTCACCCTCCTTGCTGTGGGTGAATACTACAATATTCTCCACTTGTCATAAACTGCAGTATAAAAGAAAAGGGATAAATACATTTTTACCTTCCAAACTTAAATAAGCGGAAACCTTAATATAATAAAATAAGAGGGGGCGTGAGAGGCTGCTTAGAGTCTTTCTCTTCCACTCCGCTTCTCCTCTCTCCTCTTTTCTTCTCGTTTTCTCTTACTTTCTTTCACGAATTCATACTGTCACCTAGATGCTATTGCTCAGTTGTCAAGTTTGTAAGTCACCCTCCTTGCTGTGGGTGAATACTACAGTATTCTCCACTTGTCATAAACTGCAGCATAAAAGAGATAAATACATTTTTACCTTCCAAACTTAAATTTAAGTGGAAACCTTAATATAATAAAATAAGAGAGGGGGTGTGAGAGGCTGCTTTGAGCCCTTCTCTTCCTCTCCTCTTCTCCTCTCCTCTTTTCTTCTTGTTTTCTCTTATTCTCTTTCACGATTTCATGCTGTCACATTGATACTGTTGTCCAATTGTCGAGTTTTAAGTCACCCTCCCTGCTGTGGGTGAATACTACAGTATTCTCCACTTGTCATAAACTGCAGTATAAAAGTAGAGGGATAGATACATTTTTATCTTCCAAAAAACATCTGGGATAAAGAGGCCAGAATCCGGATCCTGTACAAACATCTGTGGAATAAGTTTCTTCTGTGACTCTTAATTCTGTGTGTATAAGTTATTAATGTTTGTGGAAACTTATTCACCTACGTGTAAATGTTGTTCAACTGTCAATGTGGGGTCCATCGTGTTGTGTATGCCATCCAACCCATTTCATCAAATGAGGCCCACCATGATGATGGGGTGCCCCAAACCAAAAATCAGGTCTATACAATCATTAGGTGGGCCACACCATAGAAAACAATGAACATCCACCCAAAAACTTCCAAATTGATGTTGTGGGCCCACTTGATGATTGGATCGGCGTTGTTTTTGAGGCCTCCCACTTTCATGGTAGGGCTACCCTTTTGAATGGGTTGGATTCCACACACAAACCCCAGTGGTTCCCCACAGGCAGAGCTGTAGAATAAGCTTATTCTAAAAAAGTTGTAGAGGATCTGGCCTCCTGGAATCAAATAGCTTTTTGCTGCGGTTTTTGGATAATAATGCAACAATTACTCTCTGGATGTTTGTCTTTTCTGCATTATATGCATAGCCAGGGGAAAAAAACATAGAATATTACAGTATTACTCTCAAACAATACAGCCCCCAATCCAACTTTGTCATCTCAATGCGTTTATACACCATCCTATGCATTGATATATGGTCTTGAATCCCTAATGAAGAGCTAAGCAATAGCAAGAGTAACTCCTATATGTTGAGCAGTTGCAATGATCCTGTCCTTCCATCTTTGGTTATGGATTTTTGCCTTCTATGTCACATATCGTTTGCATGGTTTGTAATGTGCTGTATCATCTTTCTAGAACTTTGCTTAATCCCAGACACACCTCTACTCGTGGCCATGCATGTAGGACATCCGAGCTATGCATCAGGTGAGCCCTGTGGATAGCCTGGTCAAAATCTGATCTGGCTGTCAGACATTCAGGTTGGCCACACATGAAACTATGGATGGTTTTAAAAATATTGTCGGTGGTCCATACTTCACATGTGGCCGGCATGATGAGTGGACTGGTGTGATCAAGTGATTTACTCAATGGGACTCCCTCAATGCACACTTTATGATCTCTCATACATGCCGCAAAAACACTTGCTTTATAGCTCATTTTTATGTACCTTCCTCACGTTGACCTTCCATCCATCTGCAGAAAAAGAGAAGGTAGAAGGCGAAGAGCTGCAGGAGTGGTTGAAGCTAGTTGTCGCCCCAGCTGAATTAACGATCTTTGTCAAAGGCAAACACGAGAATCTTCTTCCACTACGGACAGGCTCTTGATAACCATTAGATCTTTTATACTGCCATTTAAAAAAGAAAAGAAAAAGAAAATCCAAGGTATGGGTTCCTTGAAACGTCGGTAACTGCCAACTGCAACTAGTCTGTAAATCAGTCCCTCATGTAGGTTGTATTTCATCTGCAACCCAATCCTTAAATTACCTTAAGTTGCTCCCTTTTGTTCATCCCATCTGACATTGGCCGGCCTCATTCCTGTCAACTCAGTTCGTTGTCCTCTTAATTTCCCTTTATTTCTTTATAATGGAGGGATAGATGGAGATGGATGAGATCTTTCCGAGCCTTCGCAACATTGCTGAGTTGAAAGAGGTCGTGTTATTTAAGCTGTGTATTCAGTGGTAAAAAAAAAAGCCTGTTGTACATTGGTGTTATATTAGTAATTCACTATTCTTGCATTGTAAATTGCTTAATTGTATACAAGGTAATTTTCTGTCGACAGAAGATTCACCTTTCTGAAGGCTTGAAAGAAAAAAAAAAAAAAAAAATCCTTTTCGATGCTGTTGTTATTGAGAGGTGCTTTTGCAAATTGGTTGATGATGAGGATCTGTGATCAATAGGAATTTTGGCAAGCGCAGTGGGGCTCACTAGATGAATGGTCCGGATTATGAATGATCAAGCGTCAGATGTTTTCACCACAATTATTGTACAAAATGACCTGTGGGCCCTGCCGTGATATGTTGATGACATCCATTCTGATGGTCATGCCGGCCTTCATTTGGCCACGGCCCCAAAAATAAGGCAAATCCATGACTTAGGTAGGCCACATCATCAAGAAAGGTTGGGAGGGTTGAGGGACTTAGCCCTGGTCAATTGTTCCCTATGGCGTGGCCGACCTGAGTCAAATGGATTGGCATGTTTTGTGACCCATGGCCAAACATGGGAGGGGGTGCATGATGGTCTGGTCGGAGCGGATGTCATCAACACATCATGGTGGGGCCCACAGGCCATTTGCACCACAATTGTGGTGAAAACATTTGTACTTAACATTTTCTATGGATTAGCATTTGAGGCATGACATAGTTGCAGCGGCCTGATTTTTGAGCCAACATATTGGGCTTCTTTATATATGCAATGCTCGGTCTGAACTAATTGAAGAGAATTCCGTTTCAAGCATCACCATCACTAACCATTACATGCGATGCAATCCGAAACATTCGATTTGTGGGCCTCAATCATAAGCGATCCAAAGTGTTCATTTTGTGGGCTTTAACATACATGGCTGAGTTACACAAAGTCTCTTCCCTAATGGTGTGTTTGGTCCGTGGAATAAAATGGTATTGAATTGTATTAGATGGGATTAACATCGTTATTGCACAATAATTGCATGTTTGGAAATACCATGCTATTTTAGCCATCCAATCCCATGTTTGGGATAAAATTCTTGCTACTGGATTCACAGTGGATGTTGTTCACTTGTACACATATATAATCATAATGTCACGTGTAAATGGTGTATATGGATGGACGGCATGGATAAATGCATGCATCAATGTAGGGCACATGTGTTGGATTTCAAAATCCATGAAAATACTGCGTGGGATCAAATGCAATTCCATTCCACCTAATCCCAACTTTTCTCATCCTCCCCCAAATGCTGGGGACCAAATGCAATTCTATCCCACCTAATCCCATCCGTGTAAGTGGAAGTTCTATCAAGTGTGGCTCGCATCGGCATATGCGACAGGTGCTTACTGTGATTGAGACCGTTGATCACCTGTCCCTTCACATGGATTGGGCAGTATCTAAAAAGTGGAATGATTGGAGGAGCTTTTAACACCAGATACTTTTTAAGCCCTCTGAATGTGGATGCTTTGGTCCACATAAGAACTCACGTAGAAAGCTTGGTATCCTTTAAACCATATATGATCACAGTTTGCTTTCATTTCCATCCACCAAAATTTGGTGGGCCACATCATGCCTAAAACTCTAAAATCACGTGTAGTTGTTAACGTGGATCTTCGAATGCACTGATTTTCTAGTGGGGCCACGGCAGTTGCATGGATTGGAGAGCATATACAATACACCCCATGTTGGATCCCATAAAATTTAGACGATTTTAACGGTGGGACTTATCATCTCAACGGTTCCCCATGGCTTGACCCACCTTAGTTTTAAAACAGCTTGATCTTTGGGCCGCAATCCAAACACAGGTTGGAACACCTGATGAACAGGTTGGATCTCATCCACATAAAGTCCTCCATCCACGTCAGCTAATACCAACCATTGGAGAGAAATGATAAGATAAAGCCATCTCTACGGTGGCATGACAGAGGAGCCCTCTACAGTGCACGTATCAGAGAAACGGTGAATCGGGACTGTTCATCTAGAAATCTGATCATAGATGAACTCCTGGTTATAAAATAGCACAAAATGAATGGCCCTAATCAACCAAGCAATGGCCTTCAAAGGGATGGTGATTATCATAGTTGTGTAACGGTTTCAGATGTCAAAAAGCGGTGAGGATTTTACATTCCATGTTTCTTTTATTAACTTACGCTCCGTGAAGGTATGGCCCACTAGATGAACGGTTCCGATCCACTGTATCCCATGCCACTTGTACCTTGCGCACCAAGAGAGCTACATGGATGGAACTTCCATGAGATCCACCCCGTTCATCATCAACGCTGCCTCATGTTCACATAAAGCATTGAGGAATCATGACCATCCAAAACTCAGGTAGGGCACACCACAGAAAAACGTTGGGTTGGAACGCCCACCGTTAGTTTATTTAAGGCTCGCCATCATGTTTATATTCCATCCAATCAATTCATCTGATGTGAATCATCAGGATGAAAGAATTTACGAAAAATAAAGTCTTCTAAAAACTCAGATGGGCCATACTAAGTGAATTTAGAGGCGTTTTTGTTTAACTTATGAAGTAGTTCACAAGATTTCTGAAAAGTCTTGATTATTTTGGATGAGCCTAAATAATGGGTAGTGATTTTGTGAAACTTTAACAGTTTACTCATATTAGAGAAAGTGGCTCCGGTAGCACCACGCGGCGTACGCAACGTTTTACAATGCAAGCCGGCCCTAGAGTGTGGTATTTCTGATAATTGAATTAAAAAACAGGGGTATTTGCAACAGCGTATGGATATTTTAAGCAAACAGTACCATTATGCACTCTCTTTCGAAAAAGGATCCACGGCCTTTCTATAAGTTTAAAGGAAGTTCTAATTACACACGCCCCATCTTCATGCGCTAAACAAGTATGCACCGAACGTGCCAACTTATGTTCTTTTTCTAGGATCTGGTACGTTAAATATGTTGAATCCTAGGATAATATTCATTAATCCAACGTTATGTTGTCATTTATCAGCTTTTTCATTCGTTTACAAAGAAATTGACGGTTAGTAATGATTTCAACGGTCTAGATCGGACATAAACGTTTCTATTTACATTATCTAAGGGCCATCCTATTTTTTTGAAAATGTTGTTTGTACCAATGGAAAGTATCAATAACGCATCAGATTCTACACACGAATGAGAAGTTGCACGTGTAGCGAGTTTGGTGTTTGGCGCTTGGGGACGGAGGCGTCAGTGGCTTTTCTCTGAGAAAAAGATCCGAATCCCTGAAACGAAGAAAAGGACGAGACGTTTTAAGCGTTTGTCCGACCCTGTATTCGGAACAAGAGTCATGTGATGTACTATGGAGAAGAGCGTGACGATTGATACGCAGGCGCTCATAAATCGTACACGTGTCAACCATCGGCTCAATGTAAACTGTCAAAAAGTGGGACCCACTGCAGATAGGTTATCTCTGAAAATCATATTGGTTACCATCTTAACTTTTGTTCGCGGACACTCGCTCGCTGAATCTGGACCATTGCACATCTATTCCCGACGGTACAACAAATGTCCACAGATCGATCAGTTAACTAAAAAATACGGTTTGAATTTTAATATACAGAATATATAAAGTAGGATGCACCACTTGAACGGTTTAATTCTAGTTTTTTATATTTTGAATGTATAATTTCTTTGTGCATGAGTATCAACTGTCACAACTAGAGTATCAAAAGTTCACTCTTGAGAAAATTAGTAATCTGGACCCCACCTTTTAGCCGGCTGGTTTTATGAAACAAGACAAACCTTCTTTTGAAAGTTGGACCTCCACGTACGGGGAGCGAAAGGTGGGGTCCACGGTACTAATTTTCTCTTCGCTCTTTACGAGATATCAATATCATACACTGCATTGAACTTTTCGTTTAGGTGCGCCCCCTGCTACACTGAACACGGTGCGTTCCTGATCGTGGGGCCCACCTTCTTTTATTTAATGTATATCCATTCCGTCCATCGGTTATTCTATCTCATTTTAAATATAAAAATAAAATTTAATATTGATCCGGAACTTTTGTGGCTCACAATAAAATTTTAGTGGTCAATCAACACTACTTCGTAGGTGTGGTCCACATGAGATTTGGATCCGCATCCTTTTTTCTGATCATGTACTAAAATAAGTGCATAATCGATGGACAGTGTAGATATACAATATATATATTTAGGTGGGCCACAAGGTCAGGGCTGCACCTAATCCGCCCCATAAGTAACGGTGAGAAATTAAGTACTACATTGGCAAAGCAGGTTTTGCAGTACATCCGTATGTATTGAAATAAGATACGTCGGTGACTCTGACCATTGGATCGGACTTTTTTCAATGGCCAGACCATCCATGGGATAGGCCATTCCTGGTGGATGGTGGATTCCAGAAAAATATTTGGAATTTAATCTTTTGAAACTTTGATTGCACAAAGCTTATGGTGGCCGTTCATATTCCAATCAAAAGAGCGAAATTATCAAAGGCATGAAATAATCCAATCGAGGACTTTTATTTTTCTGTCCACCATACAAAGCAAGACTCATGTTATACACGGTTTCGATTATTGGAAGATGACCCAGATTCAGAGTATCAAGTCCCTACTTTATTTTATTACGGTACGTCGAGATGTACTATGGTAGACCTCTTCCCAAAGAGGCAAAGGGGAGTGCTATATCCAAGCCGTTAAAGAGTTCTATACAATTACCTCCTGGTACACGTGCGAACGCCACGCTAAATCGGCACTGTTATTCTGGTGGGCCACCACGTGGATAGACCATATCCTATTAAAATAATGAAATTGGATTATGGTAGCCATTGATACGTGACCTTCAAAAGTCTCAACGATTGGGGGGTAAGGAATAATTATCAAGTCGGTTCGAGTGTATGTAAATTTCCCATGCACATAGCTGCATTTGAACTCATTGGTAAGCACATCATCTATCTGAACCGTTCATTATTTCCAGTCTGCTCTTTATAGGATTGATATTAAAAAATCACAGTGATCTGATAATCCGAACCAATCAGTGTCAAGAGTATGAGGAAATGAATGGACGTGGTCGTGCACCGAGGATAGGCTTAGTCATGAAATTTAGAACGATCCGATTGCTGTGATTTTTTTCACATGGTGGAAGAAGAGTGCGACGGAAATATTAGACGGTCCAGATTGGAGATGAGAACGCCACCGAATGCAAATGCAGCTGTTTGATATTCCGTCAGTGACCGATGGTTGATGCTGAGGCACTTAAAAATTGCACAAGTGGAATGCAAGACCATGTGTCTTGCTTAGATGTAAAATAATATTATTTAATTAGGCACTATCAAAGGTTAGGATTGATCTTGCGACTTCGACTTAGAGACGTCGGTTTCCGCGTAGTAGTTGGTTTATTTCATTTATTTTATGCCACGTGTAAAATTTCAGAGTGCCTGCGTATAAATCATCATAGGCTTCCAGAGTATCAAAACAGAAGTTCCTGTAGGCGGAAGCTTTGTGGGCCCGATGACACGCCCGTTCCAAATCCATTCCGTCCATCAGTTTTGAAAGATCACAATACGGTAGAGTACTAAAAATCAGGTAGATGCAAAGCTCATGTAAGACACACCTACGAAACAGTGGCAACGGAGACGTTCAACTTTGGAAACTGTGGGGGCCACAGAATTTTTTTGTCAGGATGATACTTCATCTTAAAGTTTATCTGAGAGGTACTAACATTATGAACGGTTTGGATACAATATAAACATCATGGTCGATTCCAGGATGGTTTCAACGGTGGACGTTTACATTCCCACTGTTTCGTGTAGTGTGGCCTTAATGAATATTTTTATATAAATGATTTTATTTTTCCTCCAATCTTCTTGTCTTTTAAAACTGATGGACGGAGTGGATCTTTCACAGGAATCTCTGTGGTCCCCACATAGCTTCCAACTACAGGAAATCCCGTGCCCAGGGCACAGGCATTCCGCGTCCTCTCTCTAGGCGATCAATTAAGGCTAGAGCAATTCGCGCGAGAGGAAATCGAACAGGTAATCGCGGCTCCCTTGTCAACGTGAAACAAATGTATAAGATCCGGACGAAGTAACAGGTGGAACTCAATGTTAAAATCTCCTTTTCCAAAATCCAATGTGGTTCACTCATCAAGTGGGCCATATGGATAAGTTGAATATGGCCGTTGGTGTTTTTATTTACTCCGTCATTTCTAATCATGCATCCACAGCCCATCTGATGAGTATTTTGGCCTTTGTTGGGTCATGTGGTGAAGATATCCACCACTTAGATCAGATATGGCAGAACGTGCGTTGAGAGTCACCTTTTCAATCCGTAAATAAATCACGCGAAACTCCTTACAAGTACCGAACAGTGAAATATCAGGGAGCGGACTGCCTGTGACCCTGGGCACACAAATATTCATGTGCCCAGGCTGCGTGGGGGCCACAGAGATGTCCTTAACAAATCCACTCCATCCATGTATTTTTAAATACTAAAGTAGGATGAATATGTAAAAATCATGAAGAAAAAATTTCATGTGGGCCACACCAATGAAACAGTGGGAAAAGAATAATCCACCGTTGAAACATTTCTGGAGCCGACGATGATGTTTATATACCATCCAAACTGTTCATATTGTTATCACCATTCAGATAAAATGCAGGACCAAATATAATCCTGATACAAAACTTTTATTACCCCAATCCTTCAATCTCGACTGTTTCATTTTGCATGGCCCACATGATTTTTGGGTCTGCCTAATTTTTATAATCCTATCTTATTGTGGTCTTTAAAAATAGATGGACGGAGTAGATTTGTCACATACACATCTGTGCGCCCCACACATACCCGGGCACAGGAATATCTCTATGCCCGGGGGTCATATGCAATCCGCTTACGGAATATCCATCTCCAAGAAGCAGCCGTCGAAATGTGCCACGTAGACATCCTTCAATGCCAGCGCCGTGGCCTTATAAATGCCCCTACCAAATCGTCTGTTATCTTCTGCAACTGCTCTCTCTCTCTGCATTTGGTAGAAGAAATCTCGACCTTTGGCAAGGTATGCGGTCTCGGTGCACTAGATCTTCATTTGTAATCTCTGAAATTTCCATTGTTTAAAGCGCTACTTCATCATTATTAGAATCTTGCGTGTGATTTCGAATCGGCTGCTTTAGAAACCCTAGCTAGCTTCTTCTTGTTTCAAGTTTTCTAGTAAGAATTTGATCTGCTCTGTCGAGATTGATCGATGTATTGGAGTATATTTTGCTTCCGTTTTGCTGCATAGATGTAGAATCCGTTGATTTCTTAGGGGTCATTTGGATGCATGTAACATTTTTAGTTGTAAACAACTTACACCCGCCTGTTTGGATGCAAGTTGTAAATTACGTACAGGCAAACAGTTTTATTGTGTTTGGATGCAAGTTTTAAATTACTTACAGGCAAACTTTTTGTGTTTGTGTGTGTGTGTGTGTGTGTGTGTGTGTGTGTGTGTGTGTGTGTGTTTGGATAACCTGTAAAGTGTTTTAAAAAAGTGTGTATTCACACCTCCTAGAGCTTGTAGGGGGAATCACTCCAAAATCTTCAAATCACATAAAAAGCTTGACGTATGATATGTCATTGGGTTGTGTTCATCTGTATATATCTTTGAGCTGATTCTTAGGTTACCAATCATCAGGTGGGCCCCAAAAGTGGGTCCACTGGTTCAAAAAATGCCAATTTGCAAGGGTGTGATGGAAAATACACAGGCACTTAGAAATTACGTAGAAATTGTACGTGTCATACAAGTAGTCAAATTAAACTGTCCAAATTATGGTAACCAGTGTAGATGTATCATGAAACGAAAATTAAGCTTTTTTAATCATTTGACTATTGAATTTGTGGACATTTATTGGATTTTAAGAGTGAAAAAAATCCAACAGTCCTATTTCCACAAACAAGTGTCTGCAGATCAGAAGTTAGGATTGTTTGATCTTGGGAATGTGACTTGGCAATAGTTGGCTGCACAATCTAGCCAGTTTTATCTGAGTCGATATATGCCACGTGCAATTTCTGAGTGCCTGTATTTCAAGCATCATAAGCAGCTTGAGTTCATATAACTCAATAGGGATGCGGGTTGCATGTAAACATGTTACACAGAGCCTGCGAAGCCAAAGCTTTGTGGCATCCATCGTGATGTTCGGGTGAAATCCACCATGTCCGTCGGTTTTGCCAGCTCACTTTACATTGAGAGCCCAAAAGTGAGGCAGATCTAATACCCAAGTGGTGGGCCACACCATTCTAAATAGTGGGGAGAGAAACGCCCACCATAGAAACCTTCCTAGGATTAATGATGATATCTTATATGCAATCTAACCTATTCATAGGGTGATTCTCACCAGGATGAAGGGAAATAGCAAATATCAGCCTGTTCTAAAACATCTGAGGGCCCAATAAGGTTTCAATGGTGAGCATTCAATCCCAACTCTTTCTTGTGGTGTGGCTCACTTGAGTTACCGATCTGCCTTATTTTTCTGCTCACATCCTAAAATGATATGGGAAAACTGATGGATGTCCCACGGACATCACGGTGGGTCCTATAGAGCTTTGGGTTACATGGACTCCATGTAATGGTTTACAAGCAACTCCCACTCCCTTCCAGACCCCTTCTTCCTCTCAGGCTTCTCTTTATCCCCAATCTTTTGAAAACGTGACTGTTGAGTGCCTGAACCTAGAAGTCACTTACAGGAAAGTCAAATATCTTCTCTCTCTCTCTCTCTCTCTCTCTCTCTCTCTCTCTCTCTCTCTCTCTCTCTCTCTTTTCAGATTTTTTCAAATGGGGCCTTTACCTATAAGTTGTAGCTAACGAAGTTCTACAATGAATGCTCACTAATTTTTAAGCTTGACAACTTGTATAAAAGATTTACATAACCAGCTTGAACATCATATTTGAGAGATATGTAACATGCTTTGTACTTTATTCGTGACTCTCTGCTCCTTTGTTCCTTCCAGGATGGCATCCATACACACTGCCTTGACTTCTGTTGTTTGTAAGAAGGGCAGGCTTTCTTCGTCTGCTAAGCTGCCAAATAATGCTTTTTTACCTGGATTTGAGGTGGTGGGGCGTGTTTCAAATGTATGGGATAAGGAATTATGCCCCACTTCAAAGAATTCTGTGCCAAGAGCCACTTTAACATTTGGTCCTTCTTCCACTGAATCGGAAAAGACAAAACCGAGGAAGCACACAGTCAATCCTGCAGCCCCGGACTTCCTTCCACTTCCACCCTTTGAAGAATGCTTTCCAAAGAGCACAAAAGAATGCAGGCATGTGTTGGTTTCTTTTCTTATCTGGTTTTTTTTTTCCAGTTCTTTGAATATTTAGCCTGTTGATATTCTTCTCTGAGCTGAAAAGCCAATCCCATTTTGTATGATGATGTGCTTGCCAGGGAGGTTGTTCATGAGCAATCAGGTCATGTCCTTAAGGTTCCATTTCGACGCGTTCACTTAGCTGGAGAGGAGAAGCACTTCGATACATATGACACAAGTGGCCCACAGAATTTAAGTCCACACATTGGTATAAACGCTAACCTGTTACCATTTCCTGTTTCTGGAGTCTTTACATTGTCATTACAAAACTCAGCAGTTTGAGGTGTTTACGTACTTTGCAATAAATGATGTTAATCTTGTTTCTTCGCTTTTTCCTTAATTTTGTCTTTGTTCACGTATTTGTCAATTGGTCCCTACCTACTGAAATAGACATGGTATGAATCATTTTACCTCCTATTGATCTTTCATATTTTAGAATTTGCTTCTTGTCTTTATTATTGCTATGTATTATTTTCATATTCCTTAGATAAGTGTGGACTTGTTTTCGGCTTTGTGGAGTTTATGACAGCAGTTATGCAGTTTCTTCAGATCAATCTTTGACACCCTCATTTGTTTAGCAATGAGCATATTTAAATACAGTTCCTGTTTATATATATATATATATATATATATAATCACTGTGATCATGCTGTTTCAGAAAATTATGTACAGTTTCTCCTCTCTGCTTTTTTTTTTTTCTTCTTCTTCTTTACATTGAATTGCCTGTTCATAGAAACCTTGGTATTTATTTGTCTCCTGACTACCTTCATTTATTTACTTAAAGATGCTCCGATATGTTGTGACTTTGGCAGGTCTTCCTAAGATACGCAAAGACTGGGTTGATAGGCGGGAAAAGCTGGGTGGACCAAGATACACACAGATGTTCTATGCTAAGCAGGGAATTATAACTGAAGAGATGTTGTTCTGTGCCACTCGGGAGAAGCTTGACCCAGAATTTGTGCGGTCAGAGGTTGCACGTGGACGAGCCATTATCCCTTCCAACAAGAAGCACTTGGAACTGGAGCCGATGATTGTTGGGAGAAATTTCTTGGTCAAAGTCAATGCAAATATTGGAAACTCTGCCGTCTTGAGCTCCATAGAGGAAGAGGTGCATAAGCTTCAATGGGCGACGATGTGGGGTGCTGATACTGCCATGGATCTCTCAACAGGTCGCCATATCCATGAGACTCGTGAATGGATCCTTCGTAACTCTGCCGTACCAGTAGGGACAGTGCCCATCTATCAAGCACTTGAGAAAGTGAATGGCATTGCAGAGGATCTTAGCTGGGATGTTTTCAGAGATACCCTGATTGAACAAGCTGAGCAGGGTGTGGATTACTTCACCATCCATGCTGGGGTGCTGCTTCGCTACATCCCTTTGACAGCAAAGCGCATGACTGGCATTGTTTCCCGTGGAGGATCCATTCATGCAAAATGGTGCTTGGCTTATCACAAGGAAAATTTTGCTTATGAACATTGGGATGACATCCTTGACATCTGTAATCAATATGATGTGGCACTATCAATTGGCGATGGTCTGAGGCCTGGGTCAATATATGATGCCAATGACAGTGCTCAGTTTGCTGAGCTTTTGACTCAAGGGGAGCTGACCCGCCGAGCATGGGAAAAGGACGTTCAGGTAATGTACCATTATACATAGTTTGGTGCCCAAATGATTGATTGGGGTTTCCATTAGTTAACTATTAATGCATTTCTTTGATTGTTTAGTGATTTAGCATCGAAAAAATTGTAGATAATGTCAATTCGATAATTTTTCTTTTTTGGAAGATTATGTTATTCAATAGTTATAAAATTTGGTGGTATAGAGAATCTTATCATATTTTATTTGTTTATGGAAATGCATTGAGTATTTGTTTACAGATTTCTCTCCATGGCGTTGGCTTCTTTTGATCATGGTAATGAAATTGTGATCTTTACGTTAGCTAGTTTCATATATAATAATATCTTAAGTTCTTAACCCTGGGGACATGCAATAACTGAAATTGCTCAGTTATTACAATGATTGAAGGTCCAACATTGTTGATTGGGAGTTGGGACACATTTTTATGTTCTGGATTTTTTAAGTAAGCATCATCTTTTTAGTTAGGCATCATTTATCTAAGTTCCTTATACTGCTAGGAAAAACTGAGCCATAGTGGATGATTTTTATACCATGTTTTGAGCGTTTATCATGTAAATGAAATATTCGTAAGAGTTCGAAACAGGCTTTGGATTCCACCTTCTCAATAACTTTGTGTGACTTATGTAGGTAATGAATGAAGGACCTGGCCACATTCCGATGCATAAAATTCCTGAAAACATGGAGAAACAGCTTGAGTGGTGCAATGAGGCACCTTTCTATACACTTGGGCCATTAACCACTGATATCGCACCAGGGTATGACCATATCACGTCAGCAATCGGTGCTGCCAATATCGGAGCACTTGGTACTGCACTGCTGTGTTATGTTACGCCTAAGGAACACCTTGGGTTGCCAAATCGGGATGATGTGAAGGCTGGTGTCATAGCATATAAGATAGCTGCTCATGCAGCTGATCTAGCAAAAGGCCACCCACATGCCCAAGAGTGGGATGATGCGCTGAGCAAGGCTCGTTTTGAGTTCCGATGGATGGATCAATTTGCATTGTCACTGGATCCCATGACTGCCATGGCCTTCCATGATGAGAGCTTGCCATCAGATGGTGCCAAGGTGGCACATTTCTGTTCCATGTGTGGGCCCAAGTTCTGTTCCATGAAAATAACAGAAGACGTACGGAAGTATGCTGAGGAGCATGGGTATGGGACTGCTGAAGAAGCTGTGCAACATGGGATGGATGCTATGAGTGCTGAATTCTTAGCTGCCAAGAAAACTGTCAGTGGCGAACAACATGGTGAAGTTGGTGGGGAGATCTACTTGCCTGAAAGTTATGTCACGCGCACATTGGACAGATGAAGGTCAGTGCTTCTGAACCTAAAAATTCTTGGATATGGCACTTTCTATTCAGTAAATTTAGGATCCGTTTGGTCATGCTTCCTCAAAATGGGGTTTCTGCATAAGGGGGTTCAGAGCCTCCTTTTGCAGTCAACTCAGGATTGGTTTTTACCGATTTAGCATTTTGATGCTTATTTTGTTGAGCCAGACATGAGATGTGGGTTTGCAAAGTGCATCCAAATGGACAACATCAACCGCCTTTGGGCCCCAAACACCCCTTCGGAGGGTGCATCCAAACAGGCCCAAATGATGTGCCATTCCACATTAAAGTGGTGACTGTTTAACTTTGGAGAGATTGCCATTTTTTTCCAGATGGCGACTCAGTGTGCCATCAGTATTTGCAGCTAAACCGACTAATTTAGCTGTGCAGACTTGTTTCCTTTTGTCTATTCATTTTTTTTAATACGCTGATTTTCTGACAGGAATAACTTCATGAACTGATCATCTGATCATGGAGAGCCTTGGAAGACTGTGCTGGGCTCAAATTATCTGCACTGGTGTTTTATGGTTTTGGTGAGTAGGTAGCATAGTTAAATAATCTGGACAACTCCTATGTTCTGCTTGAGTATCTATGCTGATAATAAAATGTCTATCTATTTATCATTTATCTGGGGTTCTTTTCATTGACATAGAAACTGCACCGGGGGTGCCTGTATCTGCTGCAGCCTGGGCCATCTGGCCTGGATATGGCAGGACAGGCTGAGAAAGTCCCTTTGAACCTGAACAGGATAATGCCTGCGTAGGGAGTGTGCATTTTGTTTTTCTGTTTTTGTTCTTGCACAGGGGCCTGTCCAGAGTTCCAGCAATCTGATTCATGTGGATGGGTCCGGCGTTGTGGACTTGGCTAATCCGTCTTATTGATGGGAAGTAACTAAAACTGCTATTTATTTATTTTTTGTTTTGAGGGACACACACACACACACACACCCACACCCACACCCACGCATGCACACACAGTTATCTTTTGCCCATCTGTTATAACTTGAGCAATAACATCAAATTTGCCATTCCATCATTGGGAATGGCTGATTTGTTATTGAAACATACATTGCTTTTGCTGCTCAGTGTGTAATGTTGCTGAGATTTGTAAATCTCACAACATTGCAATTATATTGTCAGATTTTCAAAATCTCTCCAGTTTTTAATTTTTCGTGATTTTGTCATGAAATTCTTGTGATTTTAATGAAATTTTTATTTGAGAATGAAAATAAATTATTTTAGAGATTTTTACAGGAAAATTCCACATAAATCCCAAATTTGCCAAAGGATTATTCCTTCACGAATCAAAATACGTTAGTGCTTTTTGAGAAGGGAAATTACAGAACTATCCTCATTAGTAATTTTTCTTTGGAAAGTGATAAAAGTCAGAAAATTTTGGGGCACACATGGTATGCATATGACATCCAGCCTGTCAAGCATATGCATCCAACCGTAATAATCACGTGGACCAAAACTCTTTCTGATAGAATTAGTGGATGGGCTGCACTTTCATTTTGATGTCTTTCAAGTGCTGTATATTATTTTTTATGGTTTGGCTCACCTTTATGTTTTGGTAGACTAAATTTTTTGTTCTTATGAACATCATGGCAGATTGCATCTCTATTGAACGGGTTGGATATCATAAAAATGTCATGTGGGCCCCACACTTCTCTACTTCACCATTTTTGAAAGAAAAAAAGTGCACAGTAATTTCACTGCTCAAAAAGCACTTCCCTTGGTGATAAAATTCTCATAGATTTGTACCTATATTTTCTATATTTAATATCATTTATTAAATTATAATAAATAATTTTAATATTTTATTTTTGGTGAGATTTTCCTAATAATATCATGAGAAAAATATATAATTTTGGAAACCTCCCAAGAAATTCCTGGGCTGAGAAATTGCCAAGAACGAGATTTCTTACTATGTTGCCACTGTCTGAAATAAACAAAAGAACAAATCAGTCTCTCCTCTGTTGTATAAAAAAGAAGAAGAAGAGGGGAATGTACTGCTCGTTGGCATGCAAGTTTTAACTAGGAACTGATACAAATCCAGCACCAGCAGTGCTTGCCCTCTGTCTCTCCACTACCTTAAAAATTAAGCTACCGTGGGAAGACAAATGCAGGCTGAAAGTCCCTTTGAACCTCACCAGGATAATTCCTGCACAGGCAGTGAGCTGCTTGTTTTCTTTTTATTATTATTTTTTCTTTCTATTTTCTGCCCCTTTTTCGCAGCAAGATGGAAACCTGAATGGATGACTTGATCTAGGCTTGAGTCTCATCTGCTTTTTGGAGGCTTGCATCTGCCTCATTAGGGCACGGTTCCCTTGTTCAATTAACTGCTCTGCCTAAAAATCCATGGGTGGTTTTCGGTAGTGTATCAATGCAGGGATGGGTAAGTACAACATGTGTGCAAACCTATATCCTTGTGACTTTCATGATGAACTTAGATGCTAAAACTGGATTCAAGCACACTCCATTCAATTATGAAGCGAATTACCTAAATGCCAACAATGCCTAATTTCCATTTAATGCGAAGGTAGACTTAATTGCCTGTTGGTTTAGTTCCTTTCCCATTCCTTATTCGTTATGATTCAAGACGGACTTGCTTATTATGGTCATTTGTTCTTTTATGAATTGAATAATTCCAATTCAGTTTGTTAGAACATTCTTTGTATTGTGACTTTGAATCTGTACTGCTGCAAGTTTGCAACTGGAAGGCTATTTCAAACATGTAATAGTAAAAAATAAAAAGTCACAAGGGAAAATTGGATGAAAAGGTTGGTGGTGTAATTTCGTCTATCAGTTTAACCAAATGGCTGGAGAATGCAAGTCAGTGGTAAGGACTATATTACAGGAGTTCATCTGATTGGGCTGCTGCTTTCCTCCCCACATCAACAAAAGATGTTTGGGGTGGAGCCAGTTGCTAGATTAGATGTCTATATCCAGGTGTGTCCCAGCCAGGGGTGTACATTGAGTCGAACCGAGTCGAGCTAACCTCAGCTTGACTCGGCTCGGCCACTAGCCAACCTCAGCTCGAACTCAGCTTGGCTCGGTCCTCGAGCCTGACCGGCCAGCTCGGCTCGGTTTGGTCAGCAGCTTGGGCCGAGTTAGAGCCATGATTGAGCTGAGTTCACCATTGAGGCATTTTCACAAACACATGGACTGCAACTTCAAAATCCCACTGTATGTAAGACAAAAGCAATGGTTTTACAGGTATTTTATCAAACACCTTCTAAGCAACATAAAAATCAAGAAAAAAAGAATATTTGTTTCATGTACATACCTTCCTTGTCACCAGCCACACTTTGTTGAGTCATTTCATCAAACACTTGGTGAGCAACATCAATAGCAAAGTAGCCGAGTCACTGAACCAGTTCAATCCGAGTTGGATTCAATCCGAGTTGAGTCAAGTTGGGGCCAGCTCGAACTCATTTTCGAACTAAAAAAATCAGCTCGACTCGGCTTGAAGTCAGCTTCAAACTGAGTTGAATCGAGCTTTTTTGAGTTGAGTCGAGCGAGCTAACCGAGCTAGCTCGGTTCGTGTGCACCCCTAGTCCCAGCTTTAGATTAGAGATCTGAACGCAGGATTGTGTACTCAAGTTCAATGGTAAAAGCATCAATCTTAACATTAGCCTGTCTTATCCTGCCTTTTTGGTGGAAACTAAACAATCATGGTCATATTAGTTTTGACTGTTGGCTTGTAAATGAAGGGTGTTTGTGGATGCTTTTGATTCAATGAACAAATGTCCTTGGAAGCTGGCAGAGGCTCAGGAGTAGAACAAATCGTTCAGCAAGATCCTACATTGTTATTAACCCCAATTCAAGTAGGGTTATGATAGGGTATGTTCCCCCTGTACGGTATGATCCGAGTCCTTCATGCTTTTCATTGCTGCCATATAGAATATAAGCTTTCATAATCTTGCTTTATTACGTGACCTTTGAATCTTGGATTTAAATATGAGCCGGTGACTATTAATCTTCATGCACATCCGATTATTCAACAAGTGCTTCTTAGTATGGGCTGGGTAGGACAGAATCCATACAATGAACTGTTCAGATCATGCTTTCAGATGCATTCGGGGGTGGATGTGGTACACTACCCTATCAAAACCCATTAAACATAAAACCCAGACCATCAACTGTTCAGATCATCATTTAAGATGCACTTGGGGATGGAAAGAGGCTCTGGCACAATACCTTGTCGAAACCCATTCCACTATTCTATGCATGCTCCAGAGACAACAGTGCTTACAGAGGGCGAGTCGTGTTGTCTGATGTTGATCACCGTCAGGCTTTAATTTGGTTACCTGTCAGATATTTGCTTGGATCAGGTCTAATTTTTTTAATGGGCTACCCCATTTATACAGCTGCAACCATGGTAAAGCACAAGTGGTCATTTAGCCGTTGCTTATCCATGGTGTGGTTGTAGGATGAACGGTTTTGATCTTTTGAGAGTAGTAATAATGGACCAGAATCTCCTCCATCAAAGAATCTATATCCCAGCCCTTGTATGCTCTATGGATGGGTGGGTATTTCTCATGCGGATTACTGCATGCTTGGTATTTTCTGGATGGATGGATTTGCAGCATCGGCTATCCAACTGCAAAGGGCAGTTAAGATATGGGTCCCACCCACAACTTGGGCAGGCCCAATGTTTATTGCCTCCGTACTGTGATTCTCGGTTAGTAAAACGTATCGAGTCTTTTGATTGACCCAACAATTTTACAATGGTCTACTTTTTGGTAACTGTTGGTTAACTGGGTATGCTCTGATGGGTCAGACCATCGAAATTGTGGAGCACATGTGCATCGACCAATGTTTAAAATCACGTCGACTGGGCATTCTAACCATCCAATTGATAGCTTTAAAAGTAAACCAGCCCACTTAGTAATTGAAGCTGTTTGTGTAAGTGTTGAATCACGCAATGGTCTGTCCCAATATCTCTCCATCAGAAGTTCCTGGCTATTTGATGGCTGACTGACTACTTGTAAATTACAGCCGATGGTCTTGTCCAACAGGACTCGATCAGATGCTTAGAATGATCTAATGATAAATTTTGGGTTGTATACTTATCAAATTGGCACACAATGGGCCCATTTCAATCCTTGTATTGCTCAATCTTCAATTGGCTATCAATACATTCATTTGCTCCCCTTTTTTCTTTTTCTTTTTTGGATTTTAGTTATGTGAGCGGGCAACATGTTCTCTTCCTTTATGATTAAGAATCTACTTCTCTCGTGCTGTTTTAACTGTGTGTGATTCCATGAAGTTAATAAGGTATCGGTGGTTATTTATTTGAGTTTATTTCATTCCTGAATATTTTAAAATTGTTGCATTTTATGGTGCTTCCACTGAGAACGAGTATATCAAATTTTAATCAATGATCATGGAGACAAATACCTCGTTGTGTTGATCCATTGCAAGCAGAATCCATGCATGCATGTGCACACATCATATAATCAACTCAATAATCTTATGGGTAAAACAAGTACAGATTTGTCTAGCGGTTTTACAGGCCGCATGTGGGCTTGATCAGTGACTTTTGGGCCGACCTGTCCATGCCACAATTGTAGATATATCTACCCTTCCAATCAACCAATAATGGTGCTGTGTTTGGGTTTGAACCAACGAGGTCAATGATTGAATGATCCAAACCATCCAAACACTGTCCCTCAAGATGGAGTCCACATGGTCCTGGTGTAAATATTTGGTCATTTTCTTTGGTTTCATCTGTAAAATTGCATAAGATCACATGGTCCTGGTGTAAATATTTGGTCATTTTCTTTGGTTTCATCTGTGATGTTGGTATGCTCTCTTTATTGGCCGTCTCATTTTCTCGAAGATCTAACATTTTCCGTTGTTGTGGACGTGATGCACACGTTCATCCAAGCTGAAATCCATCATGGCAAACCATTGGACGTGGGCCCCACCTGCGTAATCTCTCTCTGTTTAGAAGTACCTCGAGCCAGGGCCTGATCTGCTGGACTTGTAAAAAAAAATATTTGTCTACATTTCTTTTGTGGGGCTCACTGTGGTTTGTCTACGGATCCAACCCGTTCATAATGGTCATCCTACTAAGAAAGTGAAAATCCTAAAAGTTAATGCTAATCCAACCGTCAAGTGGGCCACCACATGAAATTGAAAATTTTTGAGTGGATATCAATTGTTTGTATAGGGTGGTCCACATAATAATTTTATAGACTTGAGTTTTAGAGAACTTTATCATCCTGGTTGGGACTCACTTGATGCTTGGTCACAACGTGACAGACCATAACAACGTAACAACTCAGTGTGATTTATTATAATATTTGGGCAGTCTTCATACCAACGTAAATGGTGGTCAACACCTCATTACACAATCCATGTTGGAATTATACTTGTTATTTATTCTGATATTTGGGTAGTATCTTTGAACCGGGCGCGGTTCATGTGTTTCTGGCATAACAGCTCAGTGGGTGCTACCCTTACTGTAGGGCCCACTTTGATGATATGTTGTATATCCACTTCGTCCACTCATTTTTTCAGCCCATTTTAGGGCATAGTTATAAAGATTAAAAACATCCAAATACCAGGTGGATCACACCATGAGAAACAGTGGTGATTGAACACTCACAATTAAAAACTTTCCTAAGCCCATCGTAAGTAGATCTATAATGTTTTATTTGTCATCCAATCCGCTGATAAGGTCAATTTGAACTAGATAAGGATAAATACAAAGATTAGTTTGATTTCAAACTTTTATGGCCTATAAAAAGTTTTTAACAGTAATTCACTACTTTTTTTTCAATGAAGTTTGGGATACCATCCCTTGACGAGCTGAAAAAAGGGATATGCATAAATATGAAACACATTCGGTGGGCTCTACACAATAAGGGCAACCCACTAAGCTGTTACTTAGGTAATAACTAATGCTATAAGGCCATATTTCCCATCAATATGGCGAGATTATTTTAAGTGATGAGCCGAAAAATAAAGCAGATCCAAAACTCAACTGTACCACATTGTAGAAAGCAGTGGAGACAATGATTACCACCATTGAAACCTTCATAGAGCCCACATAATATTTATTCGTGAGGTCACATAGACATGGATGAAGGGAAAATACAAATATCAAATAGATTCAAAACTTTTGTACCCTTGAGAAGTTTTCAATAGTAGATGTTGAATCCCCATTACTTTTTATGGTGTAGTCCACCTAAGCTTTGAACCAGACTCAATTTTTGGTCCATACTATAAATTGATATCATAAAATGAATAGACGGTGTGGATATAACACACATCATGATGGGGCCACGGAACCTGGCGACATCAACACACCACGAGGTCGGTCCACACCACGCAATCTGTTTCCACACAGGTTCTAGTGTTTACAAGTGAGGCCCATGGAAGGCTAACTGAACCATAACAAAAGAAAACCGCTCCACCGGTAGTGCCCAGTACATGTGGGGCCTTACATGATGCATGAATAAAATCCAACCTATACATCACGTGCATCACGGCGTTATACTGCTGGGCCCGAAACATAAAGATGATCCATCAATCATGTGCGCCAAACCACATGTAATAAGTTAGGAGGCAACATCCACCCTTGATTTGCGTGGATGGCCAACAGAGTTATATCTACAAAATCCAGGCCACTCAGATCCTTTATCTGGCCCGGATGAACGGTCAGTCCGAAAGTAAAGCTGTTTCGAAATTCGGTTTGGTCCCTATATAAATCAATGGTGAGCGTCTCCTATCTTATTATTCCACCTTTTGTGGCTCACTCGAGTGTTTTATCAGGAAGAATTTAATGGAAGGTGATCATATGATGGGGGTTAGATGGATTGAATACATTACGTGGGCCCCACATCTTCCCAGTACGGTACCGATAGCAACCGAGCGTACCCAGCAAACCCGCATATACTGCAAAATGCGGGCCGCGTAAGTCGTAAAGAAGAAGGTGAAAAAGCGAAACAGAACCCTATACGGAAAAAGATTTGATACTTTGCAGTGTGATGGATGATACGCAGGCAATTATAAGTTACCTTGAAATTGCTCGCGTGGCAGATAATTAAATAATCTAAAACGGTAAAAACCATGCACAACATTTTACATGTATCACGAACCACAAGGTAAGCTTATTTATTTATGTTACTATCATATTAGTAGACATTTATTGGACAGTTCAAAATGAAAAAAATAATCCAAAGATCTTATTTAAATAAACAAGTGTCTGCGAATCTGAGGTTAGGATTGTGAAACTAATCAGATTTCTGAAATTGGATACAGTGGGTTACAAAATTTATCGGGTCTAATTTAGTTAATTTTTGCCACGTGTACTATTTCGAAGTGCATGCGTATCAAGTGACGGGAACAGACGGAGTATCAAGAGACTCTCTGATTCTATCATGAGAAATTTATGAATGTGGACCCAACTTTTATCCATTGGTTTTTATGAAGCAAAACAAAATTAACATATGAACTTAGACCTGCTTGGGTCTTACTCTTGCGTAGTAGACTCTTAGGAGTTTCAACTCCCAGTCAAGAGTTCCAGTACCTGGTGGTGAAATTCCACCAGCGTGAATGTGTGTTTAAAAAAAAATAAAATAAATAATAAAAAAAAAAAAAAAAAAAAAAAACCCAACTAACTTAGATCTGCTCATACGGACAACAAAATTGGGAATGAAAACATATGTGATATGTAAAGTAGACCTATGGCTACGAATTATAACCGTAGCCTTAGTTACAGTAAGTCGTCTATGACAATCCGGCAGCCCTCTATGGCTACGAGTTATAACTGTAGCCATAGGTACCATAGGCTACTCTGGCAGCCTCCCCCCACTCCTTTATATATATATTTTTAAATTATTTTGTTCTTTTTTTCACACACACTCATCCATTTATTTTGATGGCTCATTTTAAGGCATGCTTCGAAAAATGAAGTAGATCCAAACCTTAGGTAGACCACACTACAGGAAATGGTGGTGATTGAATACCCACCATTAAAAGCATCTTGTGGGCCACTGGAATTTTTATTTGCAATTCATCCTGTTGATAAGGTCAGAAAGAAATTGACCAGGGTAAACATGAAATTGAGCGGGACAAACTGGAAATTAAGTGAGGCAAACATGAAATTCAGCGGGGTAAACTAGAAATTGAGCGGGGCAAACATGAAATTCAGCGGTGCAAACTAGAAATTGAGCGGGGGAAACTAGAAATTGAGTAGGGCAAACATGAAATTGAGCGGGACAGACTAGAAATTGAGCAGGTAAATATGAAATTGAGTGGAGGAAAGTAGAAATTGAGAGGGCCAAACTAAAAATTGAACGGGGCAAACATGAAATACCCCTGCTCTTCAAAACACATGCCTTTCTCACCCTATTTCAAAGAAAAACACTCATAAGCACATTTTTCTTTCCATTTTCCTTACTAAAATCTTTGTTTATCATATACATATTATCATTCTACATTTGCCATTTTTCATCTTGGCTAGGGTTACGTGAAATCCTCCAAACTGGTTGTAGCTGCAATATTTGAAAAGGTTCAAAATATTCCCTCACCCCAAAGCACCCTTCCTCAACTTGCATTTGACAGGTACTACGATTGTTGAAGGTACAAATCTTTAAAAATAAGACTAGTGGGGTTTATAGTTACTTCCCTTTGTAGTATTAAATGACAATGCAATGACAATTCACTGACTACCTGTGGAAATTCAGTTAGGCTTAGTCAATTTTATGCGTTGATCGTTCAAATTCATGTGAAACTCGCTCAATTCTATTTGAAGCTCACTCAATTTCATGTTAGGGCTCACTTAATTTCATGCTAGGATCGCTCAATTTAATGTTTGCCCAACTCAATTTCATGCTAGGATCCCTCTATTTAATGTTTGCCCAGCTGAATTTCATGCTAAGCTTGCTCTATTTAATGTTTGCTCAGCTCAATTTCATGCTAGGCTCGCTCTATTTTCAGTTTGCCCCGCTGAATTTCATGTTTGCCCTACTCAATTTCTAGTTTGCCCCGCTCAATTTTCAGTTTGCCCTGCTGAATTTATAGTTTGCCCCGCTGAATTTCATATTTGCTCCGCTCAATTTCACGTTTGCCCCGCTCGATCTCTAGTTTGCCCCACTCAATTTTCAGTTTACCCCGCTGAATTTAATGTTTGCCCCGCTCAATTTTCAGTTTGCCTCGCTCAATTTCTAGTTTGCCCCGCTCAATTTCTAATTTGCCCTGCTCAATTTTCAGTTTGCCCCGCTAAATTTCACGTTTGCCCCGCTCAATTTCACGTTTGCCCCACTCAATTTTTAGTTTGCCCCGCTGAATTTCATGTTTGCCCCGCTCAATTTTCAGTTTGCCCCGCTCAATTTCATATTTGCCCCACTCAATTTCCAGTTTGCCTCGCTTAATTTCATGTTTGCCCTACTCAATTTCCAATTTGCCCCGCTGAATTTCAAGTTTGCCCCGCTCAATTTCATTGGGCCCGCTCAATTTCATGTTTGCCCTATGCACGGAGGTGAGGTCCACGGAGGTTTTTCTTCTCATTTTCCTTACTGGAATCTCTGTGAATCATCTACATATCATTATTTTACATTTGTCATTTTCTATCTTGGCTAGGGTTACGTGAAATCCCACAAACTGGTTGCATCTGCAATCCTTAAAAATGTTCAAAATATTCCCTCACTCCAAAGCACCTCTCTTCAACCTGCATTTGACCGGTACTACGGTAGTCGGAGGTATAGATCTTTAAAAGAACGCTAGGCTCGTACAATTGCATTGCATGCGAATTTCGATCAATTCCATGTTAGGATCAGTGAATTTCATAAGGGAGTTATTTGATGCTAGCTAAGGTCAATTTAATGCAAGTTGATGCTCATATGTTAGGCTTGGTCAATTTCATGCGTTAGGCCAGCTCAATATCATGCTATGCTCGCTCACTTTTTAGTTCGCACAGTTTAATATCATGCTATGCTCGCTCAATTTTCAGTTCGCACAGCTCAATATCTTGCTATGCTCGCTCGATTTAATGTTTGCCCAGCTCAATATCATGCTATGCTCGATCAATTTTCAGTTCTCACAGCTCAATATCATGCTATGCTTGCTCGAGATTTGAACGTCGATATTATCGAGACATGCTCGATATATTGAGAAATTATGAAAATTTTAGTGTTGGCAGCTGGACAGTTTACAGGCAAAGTCGATATTATCGATAAATGCTCGATATATCGAGTTTTGAATCTCGATATTATTGAGACATGCTCGATATATCGATAAATTGTGCAATTTTCAGTGTTGCTTATTGGACAGTTTACAGGCAAAGTCGATATTATCAATCATTGCTCGATATATCAAGATATATTGAGTTCGATATTATCGAAGGGTCGTTAATATATATCGATGCGAGTTTTTCCATCTACCTCAATGGACATCATTAGTTATCGATACTATCGATCCAATCTCGATATTAGTGATGACTTACCATCGATATAATACCATAGATTGATAATATCGGCGGCCAAAATTTTTCCTATATGGCTCAATATCATCGACAATGAGTCGATATATCGAGAAATTATGCAATTTTCATTGTTGGCTGCTAGACATTTCAAAGGCAAAGTCGATATTATCGAGCAACGCTCGATATATCGAAGATTGAATCTCGATATTATCGAGACACTCTCGATATATCGATAAATTATGCAATTTTCAGTGTTGCTTGCTGGACAGTTTACAGGCAAAGTCGATATTATTGATCATTAGTTGATATATCGAGATATATTGAGTTCGATATTATCGAAGGGTCGTCGATATATGTCGATACGAGTTTTTCCATCTACCTCAATGGACATAAATCATTAGTTATCGATACTATCGATCCAGACTCAATATTATCGACGACTTACCATCGATAGAATTAACCATATATCGATAATATCGACGGTAAAATGTTTCGTATAGGGGATTGTATTGGCTCGATATTATCGATAATGAATCGATATATCGAGGTTTACATGTCGATAATATCGAAGAGTTCTAGATAATATCGAGGAGCACTTTTTTCAAATTTAGGGTATTTTTAGTTTGTTTTTTTTTTTATATATAAAAAAATTTTAAGAAATTTAGGCTATTTTTAGGGCCATCCTTCATCCACAATAGGGGCCCTAATTTGAGTGAGCTGATTGGCATGAATACATACCATATTTATGCACATGAGTGGCTAGTTGCTGCAGCATACTTGAACCATGGCAAATAAACATTGTAGCCTGTTTCACAATCAAACCTTAAGACAAGTGGGTTTCCTCAATTTCATGTTTGGATGTTACCAACTTCTTAATTATATGAAATAAAATTTGTGAAAATAGTGTCGATACGGGGGAGTTTGGATTGTAAGTAACTTGATATAAGCTACCTATGCATTAAGTAGCTTATCTTGATTTCTACTTCTTAAGCTGAAGTGATTAAGTAGCTTTAAGTAAAAAAGTTACTTATAATTGATCTTAAACCGAGCTTACTTATCTCGAATAAGTTACTTATCTACTGTTGTAGGTATACAAAGTAACTTATTTCGAGGTATCCAAACAGGCCCTTAAAGCCAAATACCTTACACCAACACAAGTTAGTGACAAGTAAACATCATTTCAAGCTAGCCTTTGAGAACAGTTCTCTTTGGTTGATGTGTTTCAAACGGTGATTATTGTGTTTGTCAAGCTTAATATCTACTGCTTCTTTTCTCACAATCAACGAATAGGGTTCTTTTCTTACTGAAAGACAATAATTTCATTAGAAGTGAAATAGGGGATATGTCAAGCCAAAGGAAAAGAATTTACAGTACATAGAAATTGTTTCGTGCGCACCTTAGTGAACATTCATGCTTTTATGATGCAACAAGGATCTATTGTGTCAGAGAGGATCAAATACTATCAATATTATCTAAGTAGCCTGAAATTAAGTGAAGGAAACTGAAAATTGAGCGAGCCTAGCATGAGAGGGAGCCTACCAATATAGTTTTAATCAGCCCTTTTGCAATCGACCCATCCCTCGGATCAACCATCTCAAGGCTATCATGATTAGAGAAAAAACTCGGATTGAAATGCACAGACTTGGAAATTTTTTGCACTCCAAGATTACTATAAACCTCGTACAAATTATTTGAAAATTTTCTTCATTTGTAGGTCATCTGGTATAAAGAGCTTGTCCTTCTCTACTAACCGAATTACATCACCAGAGGCAGTGCAGGAGGGCAGCTTGGTTATTTTCTATTTGAGAATCTATTCAGTTTTCGGGTTCCAATTTTCAAGTACATGAGTCCAAAAGGAGCAATATTACACCAAACTCACTTCAGGTTGACCATTTAATTCCCAATCATTCCACAGGTTGATATAGTCATTGGTCGAGGGAACCATTGAAACACCTAAAGCTATAGAGAAAATTGGAAGCAAGTCACTTTTGTAATCTTTCTCATCTCTATGCCTTCACTCTTGTGGAGCTCTCTCTAGCATAATATTCTATTGCAATAATTATGTGTTTGCTCTGAAATGTAGCAAGTATATAAGTTGAAGATGTAAAAAATGCTGTCAGCGTCATCATCCTAACAACTAACATGAATTTCAGCGGGGCAAACTGAAATTTGAGTGGGGCAAACATGAAATTGAGTGGGAAAAACATGAAATTCAGTGGGGGAAACATGAAATTCAGCGAGACAAACATGAAATTGAGCAGGACAAACATGAATTTCAGCGGGGCAAACTGAAATTGAGCGGGGCAAGCATGAAATTGAGCGGGGCAGACATGAAATTCAGTGGGGAAAGCATGAAATTCAGCGGGGCAAATATGAAATTCAGTGGGACAAACATGAAATTGAGCAGGGCAAACATGAAATTGAGTGGGGCAAGCATGAAATTGAGTGGGGCAATGCTTCTTTCAGTAACGACTCCCTCTCATCAAACCTTGCTTCTTTCCTCTCTCTCCATCTTCAATGCTTCTTTCTCTTTCAGTAACGACTCCCTCTCATCAAACCTCGCTTCTTTCCTTCTCAACTCCTCCTTCTCTTTCCTCAATTCTTTCCTCTCCTTCTTCAATTCCTTCATCTCCTTCTTCAACTCTTCCCTCTCAACCCAGAATTCTTCCACAAAAAGAACATTCTTCATAATATCCCCCTCCGGTCCCTCAATGCCTTTATCATCATTTTTATCTGCTTCGTCATCCTCCTCATAATCATTCTCATTACCTTCCTTATCATCTTCTTGCGTCTCAGTGAGCTACAAAATGTATCGATGGATATGTAAGAGGAAGGATACTTTTATAATGGTAGAAAAAATATAGTTCATTTTTCATATCATCTTACCCGGAAACTGTCACGAAACGAGCGAATGACGTCCGTTTCCCATTCTCGTAGTGTCGGTTCTAATTTCATTACTATCGATGTTTGCAAAAGAACAAATAGTAATGTTAAATAAAAAAGCGTATACGTCAAATTAAGCAAAGTAAATGCCGAAGAAATATATATACTTACAGTTTTACTCACAAAAATAACATGTATTTTGTTGTACCTCCAACCCTTCCAGCCTCAATATTGAATGAAGCGTGAAATTTGATGGGGAACATACGAAACAACACATTCTTATAGAGTAGGTAATATCTCTACTGCCCATACCTATTAGAACGAAATTGCACCAGATTAAAAACCCACAATTGACTATAGACGACTGTAATCATGTAGAAAATAAGAGGTGTTCTTACCTGTAGAGAAATCACGCAACCACATACAGTGTAGCGAGGGACACTTGATGCAGCAACGACAACTTCGATTCCTTGCGACATGGTATAGTATCCCAAACTACCCCAAGGATAGCTATAGAAATCATCTAGCAAGTCCACCAGGTGAATATAATCCATATTGCACATGGTTTTCAGTTTGGTTCCCCTAACAAAGCACTCCACAACCAGAAGTAGGGCAACCTTCACAACATCCTCATGTTTATTTGTGTTAACTAATCTTTTAAACACATCCATTAAGTGCTTCTTTAAAATAGGATATTCTTTAAAATATTTGTCTCTTAATGTACTCGTATTGTGACAATTTTTCGGTACTGTAAGATCTCCAATCTTAAGCCCCGTAACAAACATGACGGGTGTGGCCCACAAAAGTCACGGATTGACCTGATTTTGGGCCGTCCAGGCCCATGATGGAATGGTGCATCTGGTGGACGGTGTTGATGTTCGAAAGGCATCACGGTGGGGCCCACACAGCTCGACCTCATGGAGGACCGTAGTACGCTCGAGCTCATTGTACCTTTTCCCATATATATATATATATATATATTTGCATGATGTAATCCACTTCAGGGATGTATTAATTAAAGAGAAGTTTTCAAGTAAATATCTTCCAATCTCTAACGTGTCTGCCTTATTCAACCGTATGATATGTTGATACCACAATGAGGGACGGCTTATGTAAAGATCAGCCAGTTCCACTCATTATTTGGACTGCACTTGTATTTTTATTTCTTAGTGATTATAGATTATTTTTTTTTTAAATGATGTGGCCCACCTAATCAGTGAATTGGGATTATTTCATACAAGGTGATCCTTCATGATGTGGCCCACCAATTGGACAGGTTGGATGTCACACATAGGATAGGTTGAAAGTTATCCGCTGGGAGGACGATAACTTGTGGTCAAGCCGGTACGACTTAGTCGTGCTCTGAATTAAATTATAAATTATAAAAACATGTAAAAACAATGATGCAGAATGTGGACATATTGTCTTTTATTTGTTGTCTATTTATAGGCAGCCGAATCGATGGCTTAGGTTGCTCAATCGGTTTTGGCTTTTTAAGTCATGAAACTACACGGCAAAGCTTACCCATCTGGTGGTGCCAGTCAAAGGTGCAAAGACTTGGTTAACAGAGGAAATACAATGCATGTGAGGCCCATAGCTTCTTGATCTCGGATGTTCAGTAGACGATCAAATAAGAATAAGTTTTGGCCAAAGCTATAGTTTTTTTTTTTCGTTATTTTTTTAAGGGAATGAAAATTTTTTATTGAAGAAAGGGATGTAAATACAGATTCAGGTGGGGCCCATAAAATATCCAGGGATCCACCTATCATGTATCTCGGAACTAACAAATAAAATAAAAATGAAATCAAAACCACCGAAAAAAAGGGGGAACAAGACTCCACAGAGTCAGCCCTCACTGACCCTAGCAAGGTTTTTTTTTCTCTGATTGACCCCAGTCCTACATTGTCTAGCAAGAGAGTCTTTGTTAGAATAATGGTGGATTCACATAAAGATGAATTTAGTATTGCAATCCAAAAGTACCACGCAAACACAAAAAAAACACAACAATTTAACGTGGAAAATTCTTTCGGGAAAAAACCACTGTACAAAGCGACAAAAATTCACTATGAAAGTAGAAATTACAAAGAGAAAAGGTTTATCTGATTCGAACAACCTTTAATCTCACCCTTGCTACACCCCTTTGAAATCCTAGAACCCATTTTAGAAACCCTTGGAGTAATTTAAGATGCCCAATTAGAATACCTTAGATCTACAAGAAATATGGTTTTTACCTACGAAACTTTTACCTACGAAAATTTTTTTTTCGTAGGTAAAGATGACTTTTACCGACGAAAATGATTTTCGTAGGTAAAAGCCTACTTTTACTGACGAAATTTAATTTCGTAAGTAAAAGCCATATTTACCTACGACAATGTTCGTAGGTAAAGGGTCTTTTGAATTTTTCAACTTTCGAAAGATCGTTTTTTGAATTTACAAAAAAATACTTTTACCTACGAAATGAAGTGTCGTAGCTAAAAGCCATCTTTACCTACGAATATATTCGTAGCTAAAGGGTGTTTTTAATTTTAAAAAAAAAGCAAAAAATTGAAAACTTTACTTTTACCTACAAAATCTAATTTCGTAGCTAAAAGTCATATTTACCTTACCTAAAAGCCATCTTTACCTACGTATATATTCGTAGCTAAAGGGTGTTTTTAATTTTAAAAAAATGGAAAACTTTACTTTTTTAGCTAAAATCCATTTTTACTTACAAATATATTCGTAGCCAAAGGGTCATTTGAATTTTTTCCTTACTTTTTCATAGCTAAAAGCCATCTTTACCTATGAATATATTCATAGCTAAAGGCTATTTTTAATTTTTAAAAAACAAAAAATAGAAAACTTTACTTTTACCTACGAAATCCAATTTCGTAGCTAAACGCCATATTTACCTTGTTTTGAATTTACTTTTATCTACGAAATCAAATTTCATAAATAAAAGCCATCTTTACCTATTTTTTAAAAAATAAAAAATGAAAAACTTTCCTTTTGCCTATGAAATGTAGGTAAAAGTCATTTTTACCTGCGAATATATTCTTAGCTAAAGGGTCATTTGAATTTTTCATTTTTATGCCATCTTTACCTACGTATATATTCGTAGCTAAAGGGTGTTTTTAATTTTTAATAAAAATAAAAAATGGAAAACTTTACTTTTACCTTAGCTAAAAGCCATTTTTACCTACGAAAATATTCGTAGCTAAAGGGTCATTTGAATTTTTACATGGAAAACGTATTTTGAATTTATTTTTAGCTAAAAAGCCATCTTTACCTACAAATATATTCATAGTTAAAGGGTGTTTTTAATTAAAAAAATAAAAATAAAAAATTTACCTACAAAATAGGCTAAAAGCCATTTTTACCTACGAAAACATTCGTAGCTAAAGGGTCATTTCGGCATACTTTTACCATTTTGAATGTACTTTTATCTTACTTCTACTTACGAAATGTGATTTTGTAGGTAAAAATCATCTTTACCTATGAAAATATTCGTAGCTTAAGGGCCTTTTGAATTAAAAAAATCAAAAATGTTACTTTTACCTACAAAATTACTCGTAGCTAAATGATCTTTTGAATTTTTCATACTTTTACCTACGAATTTTAATTTCGTAGGTAAAACCCATCTTTACTTATGAAAATATTCATTGCTAAAGGATCTTTTAAATTTTTTACCAAAAAATCGAAAAGCAAATTTTCGCGAGGTGATGGAAATGGTGGCGGTAAGACTTTTACCGACGAAAATTGTCGTCGGTAATAATGTAAAAATGTTTTAATTTTTAAAATTTTTTTTCTATAACCTAAATGTGTGTGTGTGTGTGTGTGTGTGTGTGTGTATATAAAAAATTAAAAGGTAATATTTAAATAATTTGTAATATCACATGAAAAAGAATATTAAAAAGTTTAGAAATTTTAAATATGTTTAAGAAAAATTTTGAGAACAAAATAATGCTTTTGAAGAGAAAAATTGGCATTTTGAAATTTTTGAGAAAAAATTAAAATGTGAGAAAATTTTTGAGATTTTGTAAATAAAAATTCAAAATTTGTATTTTAAATATTTTTGAAATATTTTGTAATAAAAATGATATTTATTTAAAAGAGTAAAAAAAATATACATTTTGAAAAAAAAAATGTTAAATTTATTTGTGAAAAATAAATTTACTAAATTATTAGGCACATCCGCTAATTGAACCTTTAATCGTTTTTGGACAATCTAATCAATTTAGATTAAAGATTAAATAACTTCAGATGTTTAAATCAAATTTCACTAAAATTGTTGATCAATCTTGTATACCCAATATCTTTTCATATGTAGCCTGATTGAGGCGAGTAACTAGTCAAATTGAGAGTATTGATCAATAAAATAGAGTATATGCACCAGACATGTAAAATGGGCCAGATATTCTGGTTAAAATTGTGACCCAACTTACTGACCTCGTGAGAACCTAAGAATTGATGTTAGTAAGTTTTGTGGGCCCCATCATGATGTCTGTCGAACATCAACACCATGGATTTGATGTCTCCCCTTTAGATTATGAGATATCTCAAAAATCATCGGTAAACGAAACTCAAGTGGGCCATACAATTTAAAACTATGTGAAGACATCCTAAAAAATATAAAAGTACTTGGTGGGGCCCACATGAGTTTTGGATGCGGTTGAAACTTGGTCTTACCTCTCATCTAAGTGGAACACACATAATGAGAGGGTTGGATATGTGAATCACATTTAGGCAGGCCCAATATATGATTACAAATATTGTAAGGAAACCTTTCTCCACTACATTTGAGTTACTCGTTACCTTTATCAGAGTAAACCGTGCATTTGATGTCTCCCCTTTAGCTTATGAGATATCTAAAAAATCATCCGTTACGAAACTCAGGTGGGCCATACCATCTAAAACTATGTGAAGATATATTTTTTAGATATCTTCACATAGTTTTAGATGGTATGGCCCACCTGAGTTTCGTAACGGATGATCGTAAATACCATTATCTAGATCATCGATATTATATGATCCAGATCAACTAAACCACCACGGATATTATGATCTAGACCATTTCGACCATCAATACAATTATCCATATCATCTAGATTGTTGATGCTATTACCAAGATCATCTTGACCATGAATATTATGATCCAGAGCACAACTGATATTATGATTCAGGCCATTGAAACCGTGGGTATTATGATCCAAACCATCTTGACCATCAATAATGTGATCCAAACCATCTAGACCATTGATTGTATGATCCGGACCATTCAAACCATAAATATTCTGGTCTATACCATCCGGAAAATTGATATTATGATCAAGACAATCCAAACCATTGATTTTATGATTTAAACTGTAATATGTGGATATTATGATCGAGACCATCCAAAACTATGGGTCCCGCCATGATGTATGTGTTTCATTCATGTCGTCTATCCATTTTTACAAATCATATTAGGGCTTGACGCAAAAAATGAGAGGGATATAAACCTCAGGTGGACCACACCACATGAAAACCATAGTGATTGGATATCCACCATTAAAACCCTCCTAAGGCCCGCTGTACTTTCTATTTAACATCTAATCTGTTGATTAGGTCATACAGCCCAGATGAAGGGTAAAAAAAATATCAGATTGATTCAAAACTTTATATGGCCCCCAAAAGGTTTTTAATGGTCGACGGTCATTCAACACTATTTCCTATAATGTGGTCCAGTTGAGATTGGGATATACCTTATTTTTTGCCTCAAACCATAAAATGAAATGGAAAAATATATGGATGGCAGGGATAAAACACATACATCATGTTGGGGCCCACAGGATTTACTTAGTACTCTTGGGAACAGATTGGCTACTCCCCTAACACCAGCCAATGGCTGGTGGTTGGTGCTCTGTGGCCCCCACCATGATGTATGTGTTTCATCCATGCTGTCCATATATTTTTATGGATTTTAAAATATGAGACCAAAAATGAGATATATCCAAATCTAAGTGGACGGCATTACAGGAAACAGTGTTGAATGAGCTTCTACCATTAAAAACATTTTGGTAGCCATAAAAGTTTTGGATCAAACTAATATTTGTTCTTTCCCTTCATTTGGTCCTGTATGACCAAATCAACCGATTGGATGTCAAATAAACAGTACAGTGGGCCTTAGGAGGATTTTAATGGTGGATATCCAATCACTATTGTTCTCATGTGGTGTGGACCACCTGAGATTTATATTCCTCTAATTTTTGGCATAAAGCTCTAAAATGATCTTTAAAAATGGATGAAACACAAACATCATGGTAGGGCCCACAGAGCACCGTCCAATTCCCGCCCAAAATTGGGCGCGCGCTCAAAAAGAGCCGCGCCCAATCCCTCTTCACTCTCTCTCTCTCTCACCCCTGCCCTCTGCCCTCTCTCGCCGCGCCCAATCCCTCTGCCACTCCCCCCTCTCTATCTCTCTCTCTCTCTACGTTCCCTAATGAGAGCATTCCCAAAGCTCCTTTCCCTAATCGTCTCTCCCTCCCGATCTCAGCTCCATCTCTCTCATTCTCCTCCCTCTCTCTCTGATGCATCAGCCGTGAAGAACACAGGCCGTGAACGCCCTCCTCTCTCTCTCTCTCTCTCTCTCTCTCTCTCTCTCTCCATTGCAGCAGCCGTGATAGGTTTGATATCTTCCTCTCTTTGTGTCTCTTTTTCTCTCTTTCAGATTTCATGCATGCTAACTGTTTGATGAAATGGCCCAAGGTCCTTTTCATATTTCAGATTTCTCTCTTGTTCGAATTTTACAGAGAGCAGTCGGCAGTAGTTGTCATTCAAAATAAGTATTTTTTTTCATCCCCTTTTGCTGGTAAAAAGTCTCTCTTCAATCTCTCAATTTATCGACAATTTTCTCAATTTCTGTTGGAATTTGATCCCATTTGCTGTCTCTTCACGGATCCAGTTGGGTTTTTTTTTTTTTTTTTCCATAGGATTTTGGATTTCATGGACATTGGTAACCAGAATTGATGCTGTTTTCGTTTCTGTCAACACCGATTTGGGAGAAGTTCTAATTTTTTTTTTTTTATAATTCAATCCTACCCATTACCATTTCTGTTGAATTTCAATAGAATTTGATGCTTTTAGTGTTTTTGGAGATGCCCATTGTTGGAAATTTTCTAAGGGTGCTTGATAGTGGCTTTTTTTTTTTTTTTCTTGGGTTTCTGTTGGAATCATAAATCACTCCCACCCATTTTAAGTTGTTTTCAATTTCACCAGAATCTGATGCTTTTAGGGTGTCTGTAGGTTACCCAATTTGAGAAATTTTCAAAGGGTGTCTCCTACTGCCCTTTTTTGGCTGTTCGGTTTTGATTTGATGATATAAAATTCCGTCAGTTTTACTTTGGTGACTGTACCATGCTACTTTCTGAACTCTCAAATGAATGTTGGGCTATTGTGCTTGCAGGAAGCAATCCTATTTACAATTTGCTTCCAGATATTCTTGGTAGATTGTCGAACCAAAATCTGAAGGAAGAAGCTTTTTGCAACATTATGCAGTTCTTAATAGGTTCCATCAAGAAGGTATGGATGGCTCAAGCAGGTTCAAGAGGCATGTGTTTTTTGTTACAAATTTACATTCTAATCTTTGATCCATGTCTAGGACAAACAAATGGAAGCTCTTGTTGAGAAGCTTTGCAATAGGTTTAGTGGAGTTGCAGGTTTTGTACACCTACCTCGTTCTGGGCTTTTCTTATATATTTCTGCACTTATCTATTTTCCTGATGATCTAGACTACTTTGCGCTGTAACTGTATGCATTCTGATATTGTATGGCGATAGTAAGCAACACAAAGTGGTATACTTATTTGAACTTCGTTAGAATTTATAGGCAGGTCTAGTCTAGTTCCTACACATCTCCAGTATTAAGTGGTTTATAAGATGCAAAATATTGTTTAGAAGACCTCATTTCTTGTATCACCTTTCATGGTTTATCATGGATGATCAGAAAGATGCTTTCAAATTGGTGCTTATTGCATCTGAAGTAATCTCTCATTGGAGTGATGTTAAATTATTTTTATACTTGAAATAGCTCCTAAAAATGAATATATAAAACTTGAAAACCAGGGAAGTGACTATAAAACTTCTTGGTTCATAGGTAAAAACTCCACAGAAATGAACACGGAGGTTTGGCATTGTTAACAACAAATTCCCATCCATTATTCCATGAAAAGACTATACCATAGGTAAAAACTGCCTGGCTGACTTGGAATAACATATACAACTCAGTTCTGGACCTAATTAGGTTGGCCTGAATGAATAACTTGTTCATCTTGTGCATGTCAGTGAAAAACTTGGCATGCTTGACTAACACCATACCTTTAGGCAAGTCTTAGGTCAAATAATATCCTTGTAAAATCAGGAAGAGAAGTGATAGCAGATTTGAACATTCAATGATATTGACCTCAATACGACTATGAAATAAATCATAGGCATTATCATCATAGCCTTGTTGTGAAGAAGCTAGACATGCAATGAAGCATGTTCAGTTCAAGAATTCTGAAGAGATAAAGGAGTATCTGGTTGTGGAAGGGAAGACTAAAGCATATTAAGCTGAGGATGCTCAATTTGAGATATACTTTGAGTCCATGTTGATACTAGTGAAAATAACTAAGGGCCATTTTGGAAGTCAAAAACCTTGTGGATTGGATGTGACCCAAATTGGAGCAAGTAAATTGAAGAAATGGGAACCAACCTAATGTGGTTCCCATTTCCGAAGCTTCCCCAAATGGATAGTGGATTGGTTTTACTGAAGAAGTGGAACCAATCCTGATTTGCAGCACTACAACAAAAGGGGCCTAAGCCGACCGATGGCCCAACCATTTACCTGCGGCCAGTTTTACCGGCTGCGGGCAATGGGTTAACCCTATAAAAGCAAAAAAATCTGCTACTGAGTAGCGCCAACTATATCTTTCTTCAATCAGTCCTAGATCGGTCCAACTCTCAGTCCTAGATGAATCAAATCTATCCATAATATGCTACTGAGTAGCGCCAACTATATCTAATAGCCTAAAAGCAGCATGTTTGGATGAAACAATCAGCCCCCAAAATAATCTGAGAATGAGCCTAAGGATAGCATGTGGAGATCTAGAAAGTCATCCTCCAAAACCATTTTGGGTATAAAAATTTCCCAAAATCTGCTACTATATTCTTTGAAAAATGGCAGCTGCATTAGCATGCAGCGGGCCTTTGGCCTACATAACATTCCAACCCTTCTCCTTAAAAAAAGAAAAAAAGGGAGGAGAGAATCACATCCCCACCCTTACTACCATGAAAAGAAAATTTGTGTGTGATTTGTTAGATGCTGTATTGAATAATTTGTAATAGCATAGTAAGGCATTTTGCCTATGTGCTTAAGCTATCACCTAGGTGATTGCTAGGCTAAAGCTGCTCAGGATACATGGGTCTAGCTAGGTGATCAAGGTTTTAGGCATCCCGTGACCTAGGTGTAAATCACCATCTTTTTTTTTTGGTCAAAGAAAACAAGAAAACTCATTCCTCTCTTTCCAAGACAGAATGAGTTGGGACTTGGGACTTCTCTTGCTATATCACCATTCCAAATGCCAAATTGCATCACACAACCATGGATGGGTGAAGATATTTCTTTCGAATTGCATGCATGTGTATTTCAAAGAGTGATGTTGAAAGATGTTTTACACCCCCTACACAGTTAAGTTCTTATATAGCTACTTTTCAGGTTTGTTATAGTTTTATTCATGTTTTAGTATATATTTGAGGAGCATCGACACAAGTTCAGACACTGTAATCAGCCTCATTTTGCTATTAAAAAAAAATAACAAGAAAAAACAAGTACAAAAGAAAAAAAAAAGGAAAAAGTAATTTAAAAAAAAAAAAAAAAAAAAAAAAAAAACAGAGAGAAAAGAAAGAAAGTAATTAGCCTCATCATAGGCAAGCATTTAATCTTGGGCACTAGACCAAGAATGCATTTAATTCATGTTAAATCATATAATTTCTATAATTTTCTGAGTATATTGTTGTGGTTCTTTTAGTTGCATCAGTGGCATCATCTTTGGGCGAGGCTACAGGTAAGCGCCCCAACTTATGCATGCGTTCTACAGTAAAAAGACTCCAGATAGGCATTTCCAATAATGAACCATTTCAAATTTTGGGTTAGGTTTCTTTTGAGATTCGTTACCAACATTGAATATTCGTGCGTTCATACATCTAATCGACCAAGCAAATTTATTATAATTGTACTGCTCTCCCTAATGTTTTTTGTTCTTGGGCTGTTGCTGATCTTCTTGATAAAATGGCAAGAATTGTTTAGAGCAGTTAAGATTGCTTACGATCCTATTCAGGCCGTCAGCTGTGTATATAGAGCTTGGTCCAGATACATGATCCTACTTGAACTGATGCAAATGGTCTAATTCGAGATTTTGGTGTTTTCATCAATGGATTAGACTTTATTTTTCTATGCCATTTGCCGAATTTTTCGCCTCTTATCAGGCAATCCACGTCGCAATAGGCAGCTATTTTTGTCCATATTGTACTTGGATTGCAAGCACTAGTCTGGCATTGTTTCGGACTTTTGAAATGGCAGTGATGCCTTCTTGGCCTGTATTGTGGACAATAAGCCGCATCTATAGAGTGTGTTTTTTATAGGGCCATTGATTTACTCTAGGAAATGTTATTTTCTGATAGTTTTAAAAGCTTGCAGATTGATTACAATTTTTTTAAAAATGAAAAACAGATATATTTTTTTTTCTTCTTCTTCTGATAATTTGTGGATTGTTTTATTTCTACCACAAATTCTTCGAAATAATTCAGATACTATTTATGAAAAAGTAGACCCTAAAATGTTGCTTCATCATTCTCTTGTATAAATGCTTTTATTATTTCAATGCTGGGCATGGTGATGGATTTTGGCCAAATCAGCTCTTGCCTTGCCCTATAAAGCAGCATGTGTTGGTTTTTCCTGATACATGTTGTGTTATGCATGAATACTTTGTGAGTCTTTAACTTTAGCTTCCCTTAATGTGCAGAAATACACTTCTTATGATCTTCATTCTTGAATTGATTTTTTCCTATTCTTAGATTGCTTTCAAGCACATTCAGCAGGATGATTCTCCAAAAACTGACTGCCTCGTGTATCATTGAATTGCAGAGAAGGTGATCCAGGCAGAGTGGAAGAGGTGATTATGATGAAAATGGGAATTCCAGGGCATGCCTCTCAGAGACGAGGTAAGGCACTACTATTTGTCTGCAGTTCGCCATTTCTTTCTTTTGTGGTGTAAAATTCTGCTGTTAAACCTGAACCTGGGCCTGATGAATAACAGCGGTGTGGTGTGCTTAGAGAGCCTCTACTTTCTTCCTAGGGTTTGGGGGGTGTGTTGTTTGTGATGTATAGCTATTGTCTTTTAGCCGTTGGTTTGGTTTAATTTAGGCCATGTTGCTATACACCCTTTGTTTTTTCTTTACATGTTTTCTGATGGAGTTGACAAATGTGAGAATCCTATAATCATGGGGCTTGACGTTATCTCTCAAATTCTTAATATCTTTGATTCAGGTTTAAGATCCTTTTTCTTTGTTTTACTTTTACTGTCAGTAAATCTCACAGCTCATTCCAACTCATCACCAGATGTATTGCTCCTTTTTTGCTGGAAATTTCTGGTTCCAAGACTCTGTTTCGCCAAATCATCAATTTGGACTGGTGCTGCCCCGCCATACACCAAATGTTGAGTATGGTGAATCAGACTCATTGGATACTTTTGACTGACTGTGTGTGTGTATGCAGGCTAGAGCAAGAATATCTTCTACAGTGAAAGCTATAGTTGAAGAGAGAAGATCAAAGGGAGAGAACTCTGCTGGTAATAAGAAAAGTGATTTCGTTGAAATACTCCTATCAGCAAATAGCCTGTCCGAGGATGAAAGGGTGAGCTTTGTACTGGATTCTTTGTTGGGTGGGTATGAAACCACCTCCCTCCTCATGGCATTGGCAGTTCTCTTCTTGGGTCAATCACCAGCTGCTCTGCGACAACTGGGGGTAGACACCATCTTTCTCTCTCCTCCCCTTTTAGCCATTTCAAGCTCCATATAAAAAAGCTGAAATTCAATGGCCTTCTTTTAAATTTTTTATAAAAAGAAAAGAGAGAAAATGAAAGAAACCCTTTTTTTTTTTTTTAAACAGTCAAGAGCATGAAAGTATAAGAAATGTGAAAGGAAAAGAAGAGTACTTGAACTGGGATGACTATAAGAAAATGGAGTTTACTCAACATGTAAGTGTAACTTTCTAATCTTTTAAATTAAGGGCTATAGATTAATATATGACTTTATATTAGTTTCTTAAATGGTAGTACTTGAATGATCAGAACCATCTAATTGGCTGAGGTCAGATGGTCAAGATCATCCAATCAGTGTGATTTTTGGCTTATGCTCCATCTACAATAGAGGCCTGAGGGGCTCCAATGTGAGTGGACCATGGTGTGGAGATTGAACTTAATGGACAATCGTGACCATCCAACTGGGAGATCATGGCCATCAAATTCACAGAAGAAAATTAAATCATCAATGGGTCCAAGTTCAATGGCTGATATCAGATGTTTAAGATTGTCACAGTGGAAGCCACAAAAGGAGTGACTGCATTGGAGGTAGACCAATGACCTCGTGTTTTGCATCTCTTGTTGTTGCCGTTGCAATGCTTTTACATTCATTTTGGTGTTTTCACGTTCTATGGCGCTTCTTCGGTCAGGTATTTTCTTCTTGGAGCTGTTGTTAAACTTGGGGCGACTATTGTGACTTATCCCTTGCTTGTTGTGAAGGTAACTGATTTTGCCTCTTTACATTTATGTCTGTCTGTCTGTATGTATGTATTAATTTGCTTTCCTTCAAAGCTGGATACCATTTTTTAGAATATAGGGTTATAGAGTCCCCAAGTGAAAAACAACATAGACTTTACTTTTTCTTCACTTGTAGTTGCTGCTTGTAGTTCATGCCACAGCTGCTTTGTTATCTAAATAGTACCAATGCATGACAAAAGCATGGCACTTGCCAAGTTGCTTGCATTTGACCTTTTAATCAAGTGTCCACCATCCTAATCTTCTTTCTCATGTATTCATGTCCACCTTGTATGGGTGAATGATTGTTTTGGAGTTGAGAAATAAATGTTATCTCAGTGCGTTTTATTTATCAGACCAGTTACAGTTGAAATTACCAGCAGGCACAAAATTCCAACCTGTGATTGTATGGTAAGTTTTCAGTCTCATGAAATCCAACCTGTAGATTACCCACACGAGCAAGGATACATTGCAGCGGCTTGGGGGAAAGCAGGTCCAATGTGGGAGTGATAGGGGAATGGCTGAAATCAGATCTCAAGCAAACGTGTGCAGGTAACTGCATATTCGTCCATTGACACACAATTTAATGTTTCAAATATTTAAAAAATTCAGGTTTCGATTGAATTACTAGCATGCCAAGGCCTCTCAAATCCTTTTTTTATTTTTTTTTAAAAGTTTGTATAGAATGTCAAAGGGATGAGAGTTCAAAGGGTATAGCTTGCCTTTTTGGCCAACACTGAAACCTTTTTAGCCCATGCTGAGTGAAGTTTATCTTGTCCTTGATTTGATGGTAATAATCTTATCCTGGGGCCCTGAGTTTGTACAGGAGAGGCCATGATTCACTTATCCAACCCATTGATCTGATGGCCCTACTGTGGATGCAAGGTGCCCCAAGAATCTCCTTTTTTTCCTTGTATACTAAAATATTTTCTCTAACCTGATTACACTCAAACAAATGGCGTACTTATGTCTTGGCTGCCCATCCCAATTGTCACTTTTCTGCATGTTTCCCTGCCAAACCTTGACTGCCAAACCTTGAATTAAACATTGTATGATTATGAAACGCTTACGGAAGTTGGTTCCACACAACTACAAAGTTCACTCAAACCCCCACAACATGCAAACTGATTTAGTGAATGAATCATCAAGTTTAAGCTATATATCTATCTCTTAATTTCACTCAAACCCCCACTTATTTTTCATAAATTTCCGAGTGGTGCCAGCTCATCCAATGTACATGTGGCATACATGTATGCCAATCAAATCATGGACTGATCACCAACTGTTGGATCCTAATTATCCTAATAGTCCAACAGATGATCAGCAAGTACAATTAGGAAGTGAGGTTTGTCCATCAAGTGGGCTTTGCTTACAATAAAGTGCTTTTGGTGCATGCACCTACTTTTTACTAGTAAGTAGAGAAGTTGAGAGACTAGGTTATTTAATACTCTGGCTGAGTATGATGGATGATACGCAAGCACTTGTACATGTGCTTGGTCCATTTTCCAGTCATGGACCTCAAATGGGTTTTGATAGGATATGGTATCAAAAGCACCACATTACCATTGGGGTGTACTTTCATGCAAGGTTATTTCTAAAATGATCTTATGAACCATTCATGTTCTCATTATTATGTTATACAAGTTATAATCTTTTATTCATGCTTCACGAATGATCATGACATTTGACTTTTTTATATTTGAATACAACCTCAAAAAAAATTACTTTTTCAAAGTCCTAAATTCATCTTCTTATATAATCATCCTTTCAGGTTCTGCGAGGTTTTCTCCGAACTCAGTTTCAGGTTTTGGAGATCTAATTTGTGAGTTTTCTCTCCGTTCTTTTCCTTATTTTTCTTTAGCTCTTGATGTTTTGTTTACAGGAAAAATTGAGCTTTGGATCTTAATTCAGATCTTTGTTTCTTTGAGCTGCTTTTCTTTTTCTATTTCCTACTTGTTTTGTTTTGAGATATGTAGGTTTTGTGTGATTATGTATTCAGCATTTTCTAACGGGAATGACATTGAATTGAAAATGTTTGTGTTGCGATTTGGAAGAAATCAGCCAGGCTAACTTGAATTCTTATGGTTTCTTTGACATTTCATTATTTGTACGAGTTTAATTTTGGGGTTTTTTAAAAATCTAGTTGCAGCCTTGCTAACCTCACGTTGTAGAAGTTCTCTCATGGCACATGTGGCAATTTGGACCATTGTTGATAGATGGACCATTGCGTGGATGGCTAGAACTGTAGAATATGCTTGATTTTAGGATATAGCTATGTGGCCCACTAGATCAACAGTCCTGTTCACCAAGAGTAGAACTTTTTAAAGAATTTCTTCAATCTTCTATTGCCTTAAAGAGATAAAATTGCTTACTGAAATTGCTATGAAATTGCTATGAAATTGCAAAATTCTGAGCAATTTTTTGACATGACCTGTAATTTCCCATCAATTATCAAAACAAGATGCAGTTGTAATTCCTGTTTATAAAACATTATAATGTGTATGTACTGATGCTATTTGGTTTATTTCCTGATTTTCTTGACTGGAATATTATCTTGATGAAAGACCATCAATTTTCTTTGCTCACTTTTTCTATGGAAGTCGCAGCATTCATATTGACATGAGATACAAGTGGAACTGTAGGCATTGGGATTCCATCAATGCCTGAGTTTTCATTAGCTTCTCTATTGTATACTGAGTTTTCATTGCTCGAGTGAGTTGCTTTCAGGTCCTAATGATGAATCTCCTGCAAACATTGAAGCCGCAGTAAGTAAAAATTCTCAATTCATCGATTTTCTTTGCTTACTCATTTGTTCATGACGGTCAAATAGGGTGGTATTGGAATTTCATAAATTCGAATGGAGCAGAATGACCTTTGGCCTGAATGTCTATACTGCTGTTTCTTTCCTTCAAAGAAATGGGCCGCCTCACCATTTCTAGCTGGGTTGACATTCCATTCTCCGTTCTCCTCAATGAGGACCAGGATTTTAATGAGTACCAAATGTCCAAGCTTAAAAGCAGTGAGGCATTCACGGCAGAAAGGGAGAGAGAGATCACACAGGTAAAATAAAAATAAAATTTCAGCTGTTGATTCCTTTCTCAATCTGATATAGACCTTGTCCTTGTCTAACCTGAAGTGTCATTAGGTTGTCGAATCAGTAAATGAGCTTGCCCAAATCATGAAGGATCTCTCAGTCCTAGTCATAGACCAGGTTAGAAGGTATACCACCTACACCCTCTTCTCAAGCTCTACAACTGTCATTATTTTAGGGTGGCTTATTGGGTCCATTTCCATGAGTAGGGGACCATCGTCAATCGGATTGACTGCAACATTCAGAATGTGGCAGCTTCAGTGGTGGAAGGATTTTATTTATTTATTTGAAACTATTTGATTTATTATTGTAAATATTATTCGCGGCAGCTCGATGCATGTGAAAGGGCCACATAGACATGTATTTTTTTTAATAGGAAAACAATCACTAGGCACAATGACTTCCTAAGAGGAATGGGAAATCAAGTGGGCCTTGACCAAAAGGGTCAATGATAAGGTCCATCATTTTATGAGTTGGAGAGGTAGAACTCATAAAATTCACTGAGTCAGGCATCTATTTTGTGTCATTTTCTCTTTTATTATAAATTGAATGTTTGCAATCTAATGGGCCTGTACATCCGAAACTGCAAGCAACATGAAGTTGCCATAGGCAATGGAAAAGAGAGCTTAACTAGTAAGGCATAGAGAAAAGAAAAGAAAAGAAACCAAATCACAATTATAGATGCGTTTACAAATGCATATGCATTATGGAATTAGGAACTTAAATGCTAATTGAAGTGTTAGTAAAGTTAAATCAGTCTCACAGCAATCAAGAGCCAAAAATTCAAATAGCACAACCTGCGGTACAAACTGTCGGCAAATCCCACATGCAGCGGCGGCCTGTACAAATGCCAGTAAATCCCACATGCAGTGGCGGCCTGTACAACCGCCAGTAAAGGCAACACGACCGTCGGTAAAGCCTTTACCGACTGAGGCTTTACCGGCTGTTGCAAACCGCAGGCAAAGGCTTTACCGGCGGTTTTGACCGCCGGTAAAGGTCAGTTTTCTTGTAGTGCAGGCGTATCAAAATGGGCCATTAGCAACCAAAATCAGTTGGATTAGTTGAACTCTTATGGTTGTTGGGTCATTGTCCTTTCCTGTTATTGATCAAGAAGATTATTTATCTAATTGGACTATGCTCGTTTGTGACAGATTGCAAACAATGGGAATATATTGCTTATTGTCTTTCTCAACTATCGTTCACTGAAAAGGGAGTGAAAAAGCTTATGGAGTCTTTCAAAACCTATGAGCATGTCCTTTCTGAGGATTCTGTCATGGACCACTTCAGAAACATTATCAACAAGGTAGTGAAGTACTTTACTATTGTTACTTGTTTTAAGTGTGTTTACATGTAGTCAATGTGACTTTGTATTTAACATTTACATCATCAGGCTAAGAAGTTTGCAAAGCCAGAGTTTAAATCCATCATTTGAGGAATTTGAGGAGAAGCTTAGCAAGTTCCACATGGAGAGGAAGGAGCAAGAACAGACTGCTAGAAATGCCCAGGCCCACCAGCAGAAAGTTGGCAGCATTGAAGGCTACATGGCTGTTAAGGAGGGCTCTGTGGCAGAAGATGCAGATGCAGATATTGCTGAAGGTAGGTGTAGAAATTCTGATGCCATCCTAGGACTACTCTAATTAATACTAGCTTGACTTTGCCATAGCCTGCTTGCGGATCTCCCTGGTTGCTATCCAATGAAAGCTTATTGGTTATTTTAAACAAACTGTGAGCTTTCAATTCAATTACGTCCAAACGAATTCCTAATTTTAGTACATGCAAAAGTTTCTATCAACTATATTCAATTGCTTTTGGGGCTGGTTCCTTTTTGTAGACAAGCAATGATTTCGATGCTAGGCTATGTTTATGCTCTTGGGCTAGTACTCTACTGAGAAAACAACATTCACTAAACATTTGCTAAATTGCAGTTATCCAGGTAGATTAAACTGTTTACTTCCAGTTCGCGATATATGTGCATTTATATGCATGTGCTTACCATTTCCATTGTTTTGAGCAGGAGCGCACATCGGACTGGAACCTACGACTGACATATTTGTTGTTGTTATGGTATGCACCCAAATCTCAAAGCTAATTATAAATTTTTGAATTGCTCCGACACCTTTAAAAAAAAGTTTGCTCTCGTGTTAGGCTGATTCGGTGATTCCATTATGGACGTCAGGCCATTTTCTGGATTCGGTGTTCAAGAATCTAGTGTAGGTTGCACGTATATGTGGTCACGATCACCGGATATACGTTTAAGTTAAGGTTAAGGTTTGGATGGATGTAGTTTGTGTTTGGATGGATTTACGTAGTTTGGGTTTAGATGGATGTGAATGTGAATATAATGAAATATATTATATAATAGGTGTATATCATGGTGAAATATATTGTAACAGGTGTTTTTCCTACGAAAAATTTCGTCGGCAAAAGTCAAAATTTTTTTGTGGGTAAAAGGTTTTGCCTTTTTAGTAAGTAATTTGCCAACGAATATTTTCGCAGGTAAAACTTTTTGCCTACGAAAATTTTCGTTGGTAAAAGTGGCTTTTCTTGCAGCAGCCATTTGCCATATGAACTCTTATTTATAGATTAGGAACCACAACTTTCGCACTGACTTGGAATAATCTGGAAACCGACTCAAATTTACGCAGTTCGCGCATAATCTGCGTAACTTCCGACTAGTCAAATCAGAGTTCAGGCTAGTCGAAGAATACTTCGGCTAGTCGAACTTGTCATTCGATTGGTCGAATTTTTCGAAAGTTTCAAAATAAATTGTTACTAGATTTTCACCTGAACTTTCTTAAGCTAGTCAAATTTTCTCAGATTTAAGATATCTGTTAACAATAATTTTCATCATGTTTTCAATTTTCAAACGTGTAGCTTTTTGACTTCTTCTCTTATTTCTGCAGCACATCATAGCTTCAATCAATGTTTCTCGTGCACACTTCATATTCCTTTTACGCCATCACCAAGCCTAGAGAAGTTAAACAAAACTTGAACTTCTCTGTATGAATGACCTTGGTGAGCATGTCTGCTAAATTCACGCTGGTGTGAATCTTCTCAAGAGTTACACCTCATTCTTCAGCACCCGTTGAACAAAGTGGTGACGAACATCAATGTGTTTAGTACGAGAGTGATAAACGAAAATTTTAGCCAAATTTATAGCGCTTTCGCTGTCACAATTTATAACACTCCGAACTTTTTAATACCCGAGTATTGAAAGTTCTCGAGTGTTACCGTGAAATCTAACTTAATAGATACACGTGTACAATACCAATCTAACTATCCTAACCTTACACCAACTCTCCAATGCAAATATAACCATTGAGAATAACTTCCATACATGTATTAGAGATCTTGGTGTCTAATACATAATGAGCTCATCATATTAGTTACACATTAGAAACTTATATCTCTAATACATAATTAATGTGAACAAAATTGTGATCAATTCATTTTAAAGTTGATCAAATAGGGCCTCATTTTTCAAGTTGACCAAGATTTTGAACATCTTGACTAAGTTGATGATTGTCCTCTACTTCTGCAACTTCCTGCTCAACCGTACCTTCCACTTTTCCCAAGGCCTCTGACATTTGAATCAAAATACCAATGCTAGACGGTTGCATTTTTACTCGTGTGTGTGTGTTTTCTTGACATGGGCACGGCACGGGACATTTATGAAACCCCTTTTAACTAACGTATTCCCACTAGGGGCAGGCTCCCACATCAGTGTGCCCCCTTCCCACTATGGCTAGTTTATTTTCATTAATTGTGTTTGTGTTTGGTTTTACTTTCTATCCAGTACTGGATTGGGTCTTTCCTGTACATGAAACGTATAGCTGCGAGATGACAATATATATCTTCCCCATTACTTGTTTTGATTTCGTGGACTTGAAGTTACTGATGGCAGAATTTAGCTATATTTTTGGAGATTTCTTGTGGTTTGACTCAGTAGATTCTTTCTCAAGCTGATAACCAATACTGCATTTTTTAAAAAATAATTTTCTATTCAGATTAGTTTGCTAATCTCTGTTAAGATTAATATTCTGTTTCCCACTGAAAGAAGACTTCTTGGTTGATGCCTTGGCCGGTATCTACAGGGAAGGGAATGCTCCTGCCGATGCCTTGCCCGTCAAGGGAGCGACTACCAACTCTCGTCCCTTTCTGTTACTCTCTCTGAGCTTCCTCCTCATATCCGTGGTCTTCTTTTTCTTGATAAATTGGGGCTGAGGAGAATTAGAGAGGTTCAAATAGTGGCTTTTTCTGCTTTCTTGATATGATAGGTTTTCCTGGATCTTTTCAACTGGGAATCCCCGAATTCAGTTCTCTTGTAATCCACTTATACATCAATGAAATTCAGTTCTCCGAAAAAAATAAAATAAAATTCTTGGTTGAAGGTTTTATTTTATTTTTTATAATTATTTTAGTATTCGGAGTTCAGATCTGTTTTTTGATGTGTTTATTACCTGTTTAATGATTGCTTTAGAGTACCCTCTTTCTTAGCTAAACCATGCCTAGATTTCTTAGTCAATCATTCGGATGTTTGATTGTTTTCTCTAATTTTGGTTGCAGTCATCAAGATCTCGATGCTCCAGAAGATGAAGTCACTGTTATTGATTACAGGAGTTTGTAGACAGGTTTCGTTTCCACTTCAAGCCACTTCAAGCCATGACGAGAACTTTGTTGACAATTTAAAATGGGGAAAGAAATGGAATCATGCGCCTCTGGTTTGGGTTTCTTCAGCTATTCGATCTTCATTTTTCATTGCCGGAAAGAAAAAATATCACCTGTTTTGTATTATATAGCAACAAGAAATAAACTGTCTGTTGGTGGAAGCTGCTTGTCGTACGTGTTTTTGAATGGGAATACCACCCCACCAACAAGAGTTACAGGCGAATACTTGATTTTGGAAATTTGAGATAACCGACTCTTCAAGGAATAGGACTGAAAATTGGATTTTCTTTGGGCTGTATTTGTGGAAATCACTTTAACGGTGGTGGTTTTTGCGTTGTTGTGTTGGTTGGATATATTTTCATTGCACATTTTCTGAACTCCATACCATTCCTATTATGGACTAATGGCAATGTTTATTCATGGTTAAGAGGATTATCTACTCCAAATGATTTGGAAATGATTGCCTTTGCCCATCTCTCTTTTGGAGAGGGCCTGCCAGGGTGCAATTAAAAAAACACTTGTGCGTTATATTCACTGTTCTGTTGGTGATTTCTTAGTTTGAATTAAACCATAGTTAAAAACCTGACTTGATGTTCAGATCGGTTGGGTTGTGTGGACACTACTTAATTATTACAAAGTGAAATATTTGTTGCTGATTAATATAAGTAGTTTAATTCTGTAAGCAATACAAAATGTTACTTAAATCAACAGGAGTACTGATACCTCACTTAAGGTTGATTAACTTGGGTGAGGCTGGCGTTAGAATCTCACTCCTGACATTAATTTTTAATAAAATCATTCCATTTTTATCAACGTCCATTCATTTAGCTGGATCAATTTAGCACATTAACCTAAAATTACGGCAGATTCATTTTAGCTCATAAACCCAAAATTTTGGCATATCCGAAGCTAGGGTGGACTACACTACTGGAAATAGTAGGATGAAAATCGTTTCCTTGTGAAAACAGTATCTTACAATGCGCTCCTTTTGCAAGCATCTCTAAGAGATGATAAATGCAACATAGTATCTTTTTTTTCTTTCCTTTCTTTTCTTTTCTGTTTGTTCTTTTTTCTTTTCTTGGCTGAAAATTGTGAACACTAGTAAATTTATTGATGCGGAAACAAAATCCATTTACATTCCGAATGTTGCCAAACCGACTAACCCCTCCACTATACAACAACAAAGCAAAGTAAGATCATAACCAAAACCACAAAGAAGGCAAAAACATGGAAAAACACAACCCAACAGCTGCCGCCTGACCCTGAACGGGATGAGCATCTTAATCCGCACCTGAGTATCTTCGACTAGCCACAACTTGTTAATAATAACTAGGATAAGATGAACCTTGGCCCGACAATCATGGCTAACTTTGCTGATCTGGGTGAATCCCAACCCCAAGATATAACTCCCTGATTGCATGCATTTCTGCAGCAATATCTGTCATTTGCATCCGCTCATTTGGAGAGTCTACAGAACATGCTATGCCAATTTTGACCACAGAAGATAAGCACTCTTGCATTCTACTTCTTGCAATGCGGTGTTGTTCTACTTCGTTTAGAGCTAGAACTTCTTCTAAGAGCAGTTGTGGGTCTACAATCTTCATCACTTGATCAGGCAAAGCCTTCTTAGCAAATTGATGAATGCTGAGTCTGTCGTTGAACATGTCATCAGTTGGTCCCTTTCCCATGAACATCTCTAAAACAAGGATACCATAACTGTAGACATCTCCATGTGTGGATGCCTTTCCACCCATTCCATACTCTGTCATTTAGGCATCTCGAAATTTTCCATTAGTGAGGATTCATTCCAATAATTAGATAACAATAGAGAATAGTTTTTGACATAGAAGAAGAAGCACTTGGAAGTATAGGAAACAATTGTACTATTAATTTTAAAATTTTAAAGCATGAAGTTCTGAAGGTAGATTGACTAATGAGAAATGAGTCCTACTGCAAGCATTACACTGAAAAAAGAAAAAAAAGAAAAAAGAAAAAAAGAAAAACACATGCACTCGATATAAACAATTTGCATCCAACATTGCATGGGTAACTGTTTGGTGCATTTTCAGGTGAAATTTATCTTAAAAAATGAAAAAAAAAAGAAATTCTAAAAGGCATTTAATTACTAAGAGAAATCCTTCCATTCTCTCCTTCCTTCTTATTGGGAGTCTCTTTCTACCGCTGCAGCTGGTTTTATTTTTGATAATGAAAGTATAAGTTTTATGGAACAATTTATTTTGAGAGTTTTGTTGTTTCTATCATTTATGAGAGCTGATCCAATTCAATTAGAGCATTATAAGTTATAGTGCTTCTAATTTCATTAAGAAACTTGGATTAATCGAGATTGTCCATTAGATATGAGAAAAATCACACCATTGGAGGATCCACCTGTTAGCCATTCATTTTCTTAAGAAATGGATGAAATGATAAAAAGTGATTCCTCAGTGTCATAAACATGGTGGGCTTCAACAAATAGATGGTCCCATTTTTTTCTTCCTACAGTTGCTGTTTTTATAAAAGTGATCTTGACCATCCATTTTATTTGCTATTGATTGGATGGTTAGGCTCCAATCGCGTGATTATGGCATGGTATGCCATGAAGTGTGTTCATTCCAATCCCCACTGATTGATTGGATTGTCAATGTGTATTGAAGCAACTAGGGGCATCGTGACTTACGGTGCTGTGTCGTCTCTTATCATCGTGTGTTGAAGCAACTCAAGCAGATGAAAAATATGTGGGCCTCACAGCTTAAATTGAATGATCTGGACACATTTTTACCTTGATTGCTCCTATGTGGCCTACCTGAGTTTTGGATTACAACCTCATTTTTAGTAAATAATACAAAACTATAACAAATGATGGATACAGAAATCGAGACCGTTCATCATATGTACCTGTTCCACTAGGCTATTTCTCATTGTGTATTTTCTGTTGGCTTTACAAACCAAATTTATCGGCTTTACAAAGCCTTAGAACCATACACACTACAAAGATATATTAAAAAAAAACACCTTTTTTTATTTACTTGTTTTTCACTGTTGCTGCACACTTACTCTGATCGGATACATAGTATGCCTTTTATAGGCTTTTGCACCTATTGTAAAATGACTACAATACCCTTACTCCATTAACTGCATTAACTATAGCAGTTTCAAACGTTTTGAAACTCACCAGCCACAACACGTGGAAACTGTGCAAAAAACCATAACGTTTCAATCACGTGGAAATTCCAAAGGTCACTGGAATATCTCAACCGTCCATTTGGTTTGGACATTACAACACTCCCCTTCAAACCAAAACAGGTTTCATTCCAAGCATTGACCTTAGTCGTCTGAATGTATCAGTCGGTAATGCCTTGGTGAATATGTCTGCGACCTGTTCGGTGGTGTGACAGTACTCCAATTTCACCACTTTCTGCTTCACTTGATCTCTGAGAAAATGGTATCGAGTATCGATGTGCTTGCTCCTTCCATGCTGCACCGGATTTTTGGCTAGCTCGATTGCCGACTTGTTATCCACATATATGACTATGGATTCTTCCTGCGGATGCTTCAGCTCCTTTAGCAGGTTTCTCAACCAAATCGCTTCACAGACAGTGGACGATGCTGCCACGTATTCTGCTTCACATGTGGACAGGGCGACCACACTCTGCTTCTTCAATTCCATGTGAAAGCAGTCGTTCCGAGATAGAATACATAGCCAGTGGTGCTCTTTCTTTCATCTTGGTCACCTCCCCAATCACTGTCTGAGTATCCATATAGCATTGCTTCATCATTGTATGGATAGAAAAGACCGAATTCCATTGTTCCTTTGATGTACCTGAGGATTCTTTTTGCGGCTAGCCAGTGTGATTCTTTTGGCGCTTCCATGTACCTACTTAGAAGCCCAACACTGTAGACGATATCCGGCCTTGTGATTGTGAGGTACCTTAGGCTTCCAATCAGACTCTTGAACATAGTCGAGTCAACGCTTCTTCCTTCTCCTTCTTTTGTCAGCTTCAGGCCTGTTGCTACAGGCGTGTTCACGGCATTGCAGTCTTCCATCTTGAACTTTTTAAGCAACTCCTTGGCATACTTTTTCTGTGATATATAAATGCCGCCAACTTGTTGTTTTACTTCGATGCCCAAGAAGAAGGACATCAATCCACCATCAGTCATCTCGAATTCATTGAACATAGCATGTTTGAATTCTTCAAACATCGCCTGATTGTTTCCTGTGAACAACAGATCATCAACATATAGGCATGCTATGAGGATGTCGCCATGAGTATTTTTCTTGATGTAGACAGCATGCTCATATGGACATTGGACGAAACCGTTCTCTTGAAGATAGTTGTCGATGCGTGCATTCCAAGCACGAGGAGCCTGCTTCAACCCATAAAGGGTTTTCTTCAGTCGATACACTTTGTGTTCCTCCCCTTGAACAACAAAACCTTCAGGCTGGTCAACATAGACCTCTTCTTCCAGAATTCCATTCAGGAATGCAGATTTCACATCCAGTTGGTAGATCATCCAACTGTGATGGGCTGCAAGGGAGATAATCATCCTCACAGTGTCAAGGCGAGCAACAGGAGCGAAGACTTCTTCATAGTCCATCCCGTACTTCTGTTTGTAACCCTTTGCTACGAGCCTTGCCTTGTAGCGATCTATTTCACCATCAGCATTTCGCTTGATCTTGTACACCCATTTGACGCCAATAGTTCTTTGGCCTTGAGGGAGTGAGATCAGCTCCCATGTATGATTCTTCTCGATAGCATGGATCTCTTCTTCCATAGCCTTTCTCCAACATTCTTCATTCACGGCCTCCTCGAATGTGAGAGGCTCATGGTCCGCATACAAGCAGAATAAATTTACTTCCTCAGTTTCGGCGTATATATCATTGAGGCTCCTCATTTTGATCGAAGCCATGGGTGAGGGAGAACTGGATGATGACGCGCTGGCTGAATTTTGATTTGATGTAATACTTCCAGAGGAGATGGAACGTATCGCTGGACTTCTGCGTGCAGACGGTTCGGCGGAAGATGGTGTTGCAGGTGTCTGCTCCTGGTTCTCATGCTTCTCTTCTTCATGTTCTTCAACCGCGACTTGATTTTCTTTAGCTGAATCTTCCTCGTTCCATTTCCAGGCTTCTTCCTCGCAGAATACAACATCTCTACTTACCACCACCTTGTTAGTTAGTGAGTTGTAGAGCTTGTATGCCTTCGATACTTCACTGTAGCCGATGAAGATGCACTTCTCACCACGATCATCAAGCTTCTTTCTTCTTGCTTTTGGAACTTGAGCGTAGGCGACACACCCAAAGATCCTTAGGTGCGCCACGCTTGGTTTGTAGCCACTCCATGCCTCCTGTGGTGTCATGTTTCTTACGCTCTTGGTTGGACACCGATTGAGCAAGTAGGCAGTACATGCAACTGCCTCTGCCCAGAAGCTTTTTGGCATGCCTTTCTCTTTGAGCATGGTTCTTGTCATGTCGAGGATAGTGCGGTTCTTTCGTTCTGCAATGCCATTCTGCTGTGGCGTGTATGCTGCAGTGTGTTGTTGTTTGATGCCTTGTTCCCTACAATACTCTCGAAAGGCATTTGAGGTGTACTCTCCACCTCTGTCAGATCTAAGGGTTTTGATTTTAAGACCACTTTCTTTTTCAACAAGGGCCTTAAAATTTTTAAAAATAGTAAAAGCAGCAGACTTTTCTTTGATTACATACACCCACAATTTTCTACTGAAATCGTCAATGAAGGTAATAAAGTATTTATTACCTCCAATAGAGATTGGATCCAATGGTCCACAGATGTCAGTGTGAACCAACTGCAATGGTTCTTTTGCTCTTCGGGATACTCCACTTGGAAAGGAGTTCCTTTGTTGCTTGCCGAGTGTGCACGCCTCACACACATATTCTGGAACTTCAATAGCCGGTAAGCCATGCACCATGCTTGATGAGGATAAAAGTCTAAGGCCACTGAAATGAAGATGCCCGAAGCGAAGATGCCATCTCCATGAATCATTCTTCACGAGTCCATAGAGGCACTTCTCAGCCTTTGTGTTAATATGGAGCGGAAACATGCGATTCTTCGCCATTTGGACTTGAGCCACAAGTCTCTCGTGTGCATCTCTTATAGAGAGAGAATGGTTTTCCATGTGTATGACATACCCCTTCTCAAGAAGTTGGCCGATACTGAGGATGTTACTTTTCATGTTTGGTACGTAATACACATTGGAGATAAAATTCGGCACACCATTCTTCTGATAGATTTTAACTTTTCCTTTACCTTTCACAGGAACTTTTGATGAGTCTCCTAGACTCACATTGCCACGAGCATCTTCTGCCAGTTCCACGAACAACTCCTTCTTGCCACACATGTGGTTACTCGCACCAGAGTCAAGATACCACACGTCATGTTGATCACATGCTTCTTCTTGTGCAAGAAGAAGTGTTGAGTCTTCTTTTTCATGATTTGATGCTTCTGCATAATTAGAATGCTCATCTTGATCTACTGGTTTGCTCCAACAGTCTGAAGCATAATGGCCAAACTTGTTGCAATTGTAACATTGAATATTTTTTGTATTTCCACGACCACGCATGGAACGACCTCTACCATTTCCTCTTCCACGGAAATTGGTAGTCCTTTGTTGATTTTGTGATTGGCTTGGATAATATCCACGCCCTCTGCCTCTTGCACGATTGCTAGTGCCACGGCCCCCTCGTTGTGTATGACCATTCTTTTGTTCATTTAGAGTCAACTTAGACTCTAAGGCATGTTCAAGCATTGAACCCGCATTCTTTTGCATTCGTTGTTCATGTACTTGCAACGAGCCCATCAATTCTTCAATGGACAGATTTTCTAAGTCCTTTGATTCTTCTATGGCAACAACCACATGTTCAAATTTGGTTGTGAGGGATCGAAGTACTTTTTCAACAACCCGTACATCTTCGATCTTTTCACCATTTCTTTTCAAGTTGTTAACAATAACAAGTAACCTTGAAAAAAAATCAGAAATGGTCTCACCTTCCTTCATGTGTGAGGTCTCGAATTCGGCTCTAAAAGTTTGGAGACGAACCTTCTTCACACGATCAACTCCTTTGAAGATTGTGCTAAGAATCTCCCATGCTTGCTTGCATGTTGTCGCTTCAGCGATCCGTTCAAAGGTGGACTCATCCAACCCTTGATAGACAAGAAACAGAGCCTTCTTGTCCTTCTTTCTTTGATCTTTCAGGACCGCCCTTTGATCAGCGGTGTAGAGAGCTTCTTCTTCCGTTGTGGGTTCTACATACCCATCAGTAACAATCTCCCATAGATCTTGCGACCCGAATAGCGCTTTCATCTGGATGCACCAGTTTTCATAATTATCCTTAGATAACTTTGGAATCTGCGGCTGGATCGAGGACGCCATCACTAGTTCACACTACGGATCAACAACACTTTTTTCTTTTTCTTTTTTATATAGCAGTGGCAACAACTTGATCACACGATCTGAACCTTCAAACTATACCTGGTCCCACGAGATCGTCTTGCTCTGATACCAATTTGTTGGCTTTACAAACCAAATTTATCGGCTTTACAAAGCCTTAGAACCATACACACTACAAAGATATATTAAAAAAAAACACCTTTCTTTATTTACTTGTTTTTCACTGTTGCTGCACACTTACTCTGATCGGATACATAGTATGCCTTTTATAGGCTTTTGCACCTATTGTAAAATGACTACAATACCCTTACTCCATTAACTGCATTAACTATAGCAGTTTCAAACGTTTTGAAACTCACCAGCCACAACACGTGGAAACTGTGCAAAAAACCATAACGTTTCAATCACGTGGAAATTCCAAAGGTCACTGGAATATCTCAACCGTCCATTTGGTTTGGACGTTACAACATTTTCATAGCAGCAATTGTAAAAACAGTAGAGACAGCACAAACAATAACCAAAAGTGACATCGATAGTAGAGCATTAAGAGCTGGAGAATTTGTGAATTCAAGCTATAGATATCTCAAAACATTTAAAAAAAAATAAATTATAAAAGCATGAAGTAGTTACCTGGAGGAACATAACCAATAGATCCTTTTATCCCAGTTGAGCTAGTTTGATCTTGAGAAGTATAACTGGCAGCATTAGAAAGTAACCTTGCTAACCCGAAATCGCCCACATGGGCACACATCTCACCGTCCAGTAGAATATTGCTTGGCTTTAGATCCCGATGCACCACTGGTCTCTCGCAATGGTGATGAAGATACTCCAATGCAGAGGCGACATCAATGGCTATATCTAGTCTTTGAATAAGGTTCAAGCTCCTCAATTCTGGCTGCTCATGTGCATTTGGATGCAACCAGTTCTCTAAACTCCCATTTGGCATGTACTCAAACACTAGAGCTTTGAAATCATTCCCATTAAAATCAATACTTGAGCAAGTAGTAATGATTTTAAGTAGATTCCGATGCCGGATATTTCTCAAGGCTTCACATTCGGCAATGAAACTCCTCGAAGCTCCTTCTTGTTGAAGATTGAGAACTTTCACTGCAACAAGTGTTTCATTGTGCTCTAGAATTCCTTTGTATACAGAACCAAAACTTCCCGCACCAATCAAACTGTCGGTAGAGAACCCACCAGTCGCTTTGAAGAGATCCCCATAAGAAACATTTAAAAATTGTCCCTCCAAGAAAGACCCAGGCAAAGTCTTCTTGTTGGCTTTTCTTCTTGCCCAATAAAGAGTAGCAAAGAGAAATGATAAAAGAATCAAACCTAAAACCGCACCGACCACGGAGAATATTACTCGCAGAGAAATCGACCTTCCATGTTTCCGATGAGGAGCTTTCTTTGGGCAGGCTGGCAGCCGTAATTGTGGGATACCTCCACAAAGCTTGTTGTTTCCAAGGACTGAAAATTCGCTCAGATTTTTGAAAATCCCTTGAGTTGGTACTTGGCCGTCGAGATCATTGGATGATAAATCCAAGTACTCGAGAAGTGGAAATTTCTCCAGAGCTACTGAAATATTCCCAGACAAGTTATTATGAGAAAGATCCAGAAATTGAATAGTTCTCAAATTGTTCAATCCTGGAGGAATGGCTGCTTGAAAGAAGTTATTGCTTAAATTAAGGAGTACAAGGCTCAGCAAATTGCCTAGTGCGCTAGGAATTTCACCCATCAATTTGTTGTGAGCAACAGACAATTTTTGAAGTCGTTCCATGTTACCAGCTTGGGATGGTAGAGATCCAACAAAAGAATTCTCATCCATAAAAACTTCGACCAGTGAAGGAATACTTAGAACTTCTTTTGGAATGGTACCATTAAGTTCATTCCCACTTAGGCCTAGCAGTTGAAGGCGAAGACAGTTTCCAAGACTCGATGGGATACTTCCCACCAAGCGATTTCGAAATAAATTGAGTATAGACAATTGAGTGATGTTGCCGATGGAGGAAGGGATTCGTCCTGAGAGTTTGTTGTCGTATAAATACAAGCCCTCCAAATTTTGAAGCTTCCCAACACCAATAGGAATGGTACCCGTTACTGAGCTCTCATGTATACCTAAACTATTTAAGTTGAAGAGATTGCTAATATCTGTTGGTATGATTCCAGAGATGGGGCTTCCTCCTAACCCTAGTCTTGTCAGTTGGGTAGATAGATTGACGATGGTGGCTGGTATTTTTCCTCTCAACTGATTGATATGTAGTTCTAATCGTTCCAAATGGCTACAATTTGTTAAAGAAGTGAGTAAACTCAAGTCATCATCTCCTTCTTTACCTCCAAGCTGATTATAAGCTAAATTTAGGAGACGGAGATGTTCTAATCTTCCCATATTCGGTGGCATGGGCCCACTAAATTTATTATCAACAAAACTAATATCAGCAAGTCCTGAAGCATTGGGCAATGAAACTGGTATTGGTCCCATAAATTGATTTCCTCCAATTAAAAGTTGTTTGAGATTTGGAAGGGTGAGACCTAGATTGAATGGAAGTTTTCCATGAAGTTGGTTTGCAGTCACAGAGAAACCAACCATGGATGAGAGGTTGTAAAGCGATGGCGGGATTTGACCAGACAGTTTATTTGAAGAGATAGAAAGAATTTGTAAATTCAGTAGCTGTCCTAGTTCACCTGGAATGCTTCCTTCCAAACTGTTATCATTTAGATTGAGATAAGCAAGAGATGAGAGGTTCCCGAGTGGTGATGGGATGTTGCCGATGAGATTGTTACCAGCAAGAACCAACCGTTGCAGCTTTGATAATGTTTGAAGTTGGATAGGAATGTTCCCTACTAGCTTGTTACTGTATAAACGGATGGATTTGATTTCCAGACAGTTGGACAGGTTGTTGGGGATTCTTCCTTGCAGCTCGTTATCACTCAGATCAAGATCCTGAAGCCGGAAGAGACCGCCGATTTCTTGTGGGATTTCGCCATGGAAGCTGTTGCTCGAGAGGTTGATGCTCCTTAGGAAAGTGAGATTTGCTAGGTGAGGTGATATGGGGCCCACCAATCTGTAGGAACCAAGATTCAAGGCGGTGACCTTTTGAGGATGCCGGCGGCCGCAAGTGACTCCTTCCCAGTTGCAGAAGTGGAGGGAATCGTTCCATGAGTCGAAGACCCGGAAAGGATCGTTGGATATCTGATCCTTGAATGCGATCAATGCGAGTCTATCCGTCTCGTTTCCGAAGGAAGGGGACCCGATTCCCATGCAGTTCATGTACGGGAGAAGGAAGGCCAAGAGGAGTAATGACCAAAATGCCATTGAACGTAAAAGTCCAAGCTCCATCGTTGTTATCATCTGGAGGACTAACAGGAAAAGAAAAGAAAATCAGAAAAACGCCGGTAGAATGTGGTGTGGTGTTGCATTTGGACCTTCCTATCTTTATAATATGGGTTGGTTTTGCCTCCGTCGCAGCTGAGGGTCCAGCATGTGTCGCAACACATATGTGCGCAGTTGCTGACATGGTCTGATGATTTGAACTGTCCATCGTCTAGATAATAGGCTAATTGAGCTGTTGCATTTTAGTCTGCAATTCAAAGATGCTATCAGATTTTGATTTTTATAGTTGAATGCTAGCCATTGAAAAATCTCAATAAATCACACTAACCGAAGTAGGCAACCTGTGTGTTTTTCCTTTTTTGTTATAGAAATAGGTAGGGGTGGGCGTCGAGCCGAGTGGAGTCAAGGTGGGCCACTCTCGGCTCGGCTTGTCCATGTTGTACTCGAGTTCGAGCTCGAGCTCGGCCTCAAGTTCAACATTGAAGCTCGGCTTGTTTGTCAAAGCTGTCGAGTCGAGTTCGAGTCAAGTCGAGTTTACCTCGAGTCGAGCTCAAGCTTGTTGGGTAAGAGAGTAATGGATTCTGTTCTTGATCCTCCTCCATTGATCTAGAAAAGAAGCTAAACAATTTTTTTTTTAAAGAGGCATTTTACAAGACACTCCACCAAGCAAAATTCATTTTTGGTTTGGCCCGGCAACCGAAACAGGGTGTAGTCTATCTTTCAGTAGTCCAGAAAATCTATTTGTGTGGGCCCTATGATAGAAGAACCATGAGTCAAAAGCATCCTCAATTGTATGTTCTGAGTTACCCATCATCAAGGCCATACTTTCCAATAGATAGGATTTTGAACAGACTTGGGACCACAGAAAAGTGGGACCCACCTGTATTGTTGTTGCTCAGACAAAAGCGCAGTTTCTATTACCTTGCAGATGATCTGAGGACTTGTAGCTCACAACATATTCAGGAAGGATATGTCTATTCATGTGAGTGCTTCATACAATATACCATTTTGGATTCAAGAGATCGTCAACACCAACATCAAACTCTTCGCTGTTGGGGTGAAAGCAAAGAAATCTCACTTCAACTTTCTCCGTATTCCCCGCAACTTTAATATATTTATTAATCAATCCGAGTCGAATCGAGTTGAAATGCCCCCTGGTCGAACTCGGCTTGAACTCAACTTGAGCTTCAAATAATTAGCTTGACTCGGCCCGAATCGGCCATTCAAGCCAAGTCAATCCGAGCTGAGTTGAGCTGAGTCGAGCGAGTTTTTCAAGCTAGCTCAACTCGTGAATAGCCCTAGAAATAGGCGATAAAAAACACTTTTGTTGGCTCTTTTTATAGCTGTTCCTTGTTATAAAACTATCCCAGGCAATTTTCGTATCCACTTCATCTCTGTATGGTCGGGCGTTGGTGTTCTTTAGATTTCTCAATGTATTAGTGATTTTAATGGTGGGGATTCAATCACTACTGTTTCCTATGGTGTGGTCCACCTAAAATTTAAGTCAGCTTCATTTTTGTGGCCATGCTCTAAATTGAGCTTTCAAAATGGTTGGACGGTGTGGATTTAAGGCACATACATCACTGTGAGTCCCACAGTCAGGTTCCCCACTCACTTCGGTATATCCTGGGTCTCACCTAATACGCTCTCGAAGTAACCTTGTGGTGTGGATTTGGATGGCAGCCCATCAGATGGAAGATGCTCAAGTTTTCAAATTCATGCAAGAGACGACCACTTGTTTAGTGGCGGTCCTGATATGCTGCCATTTGTCACCTAACAGGCGAATTGAAGCAGTCAATGTAGTGGGCCCATCCACGAAAGGCGGCCTTATCTGGTAGAAGGGTTCACATTGGATAACTTTAGCTTTAAGGTCAATGGAACCATATACAAGTTCAGATTGTCTAATAGCTGCAACTGGACGATTGATTCATTTTCTATGCACCGGGAAATTCTACGGAAGGCCCAATCGATGAGCGTTCACGGCTAGCTCCTCAGCTATGATCCGTTCATAGCATCAAAGAAATTCAGTCTTGCACATTCATCCACACACACATGCACAACTATACATCCGTATCCTGTACTTTAGCAAGATAAAACAATCTGCTTGTTGTGTATGGCCCATCTAAGGTATGGCCTACTTGATTATCGGTTCGGATCTTCTAAGTGTCTGCAGCGCCAGCACTAATCATAAAGTTTAGTAAAACGAAGTGACAAACACCGTAGTACAGCGCAACATCTTCCACTCGTGTTATAAGATAGCATGTGAGAGGCCGCTGGGTGATGGGAACTTAAGTAGGACCAATAGAGGAGTCAAGGCACACGTGTGGTGCCACGGGAGCCTCTCATCAGGTGATTCCTACTTGATAAAAAACTTTAGTGGCCTCAGAAGGTTCAATTCCCATTATTTTTTAATGGTGTGGCCCACTTGAGCCTTCAAATTATCTTCTTTTCGAGCTCACGCCTTAAAATGATCCGTCCAAGTGGATAGATTATGTGGATAAAGCACATACGTCAGATGGCCCTGTAGTGACCCTATCAGGACCGTCTAGCTAAGTGCTGGTGGGGGCAGTACCCAATCCTCATTGTCTAGTGCCCTTGCTAAGATTGATTGACGTCTCTACCTGAGAATGTCAAGGAAATGTCTATAATTAGGAGGAGGGTAAAACTATATTATTATACTCATAGTGAAAAGTAAAGGCAATGGACTAAGTAAATTACTTAAAAAGTAAAGACAAAAAGTAAATGACAATAAAATGATAAAAATAATGAAAAGATAAAATGAGGTGTTAGGATAGATTGGATTGGTGAGGACCCAAAGCTCTACTGAATTTATTAAAATTGCAGGCAGTAGTAAGAGAGTTGCACTTGGATTCATTCTCCACCATCTTCATTCATTTAATTGCCCAATCAAGAGTTTTGGCTGAGGGATACATGCCACATGGTAATGATGTCCAGAAATCCATATAGTAGGGCTGTCAATGGCCAGGCTGGCCCATCGGGTCAGGCTTAAAACTTAACCTTGCTTTTTAAATGGGCCAGGCTTGGATCACGTACAACAGCCTGGCCCGATTCTGGACCATTAAGATTTAGGATGAGTAATTTTGTAACATACTAAAATCCATTTTTTCTCCAGCAAATCCAACCCATTTCCTCTCTCTCTCTCTCTCATCCTCTCCCCTCCAAGGAGTCAACGACCCAAAGGTCAATAACCCAAACGGTGAAGACAATAACCGTAGAGGTTTTTTTTTAAATTTTTTAAAAATATACCATCTTTTCATATATACTTGCAAAGAAGAGCTGCACACAGTGTGGGTGGGCCCGCCGACAAAAAAGGAGAAGCAGCCCACAAAAATAAAGGCCTAAAATTTACACAAATAACCTAAACCTACTTTATCCAAGGAAAATAAGGCCCTCAGAGATTGAATCCAGCGATGCTATCAACAGTGGGGATATGCATAGTGTTGGCTATATTAGCCAGAGTTTATCTTGGCTTTACAAAGCCTTGGGTTTGAGCTCACTGGACTCGTAGAAGAGAAGAAGAAACTTTGTAATTCTTATATTGCTTACAAGCTTGCTGACTGGTTTTTCTTACTTCAACCGGATACACAAGATGCCAATTTATAGGCATTTGAATGTTAGGTGAAATGACAAGACTGCCCCTACTAGGAGCTTCCAACATTAACTATTCCTAGAAAATACACACGCAGTTAAAACAACTACATGGGAACTCTTGCTGTTCATTGGAAGATGAACAGTCACAGTAAATGCAGGGTTTTTGGTTTGCAATTCCAACACTCCCCTTCAAACCAAAATCGGCTTCATTCCGAGCATCGTTCTTAGTCGTTTGAATGCATCCGTCGGCAATGCCTTTGTGAAAATATCCACCACCTGTTCCGTAGTATGACAATACTCTAATTTCATCGTTTTCTGCTTCACATGATCTCTTAGAAAATGATATCGGGTATCAATGTGTTTACTTCTTTCATGCTGCACTGGATTTTTGGCTAGTTCGATTGCCGACTTGTTATTCATATATATAACTGTGGATCCTTCCTGTGGATGCTTTAGCTCATTTAGTAGGTTTCTCAACCAAATTCCTTCACAAATAGTGGACGATGCTGCTACGTACTCTGCTTCACATGTGGATAGGGCAACCACACTCTGCTTCTTTGAATTCTATGTGAAAGCAATCGTTCCGAGATAGAATACATAACCAGTGGTGCTTTTTCTTTCATCTTGGTCACCTCCCCAATCACTATCTGAGTATCCATATAGCATTGCTTCATCATTGTATGGATAGAAAAGACCGAATTCCATTGTTCCTTTGACGTACCTGAGGATTCTTTTTGCGGCTAACCAGTGTGATTCTTTTGGTGCTTCCATGTACCTACTTAGAAGCCCAACACTGTAGACGATATCCGGCCTTGTGATTGTGAGGTACCTTAGGCTTCCCATCAGACTCTTGAACATGGTCGAGTTAACACTTCTTCCTTCTCCGTCCTTTGTTAGTTTTAAGCCCGTTGCTACAAGCGTGTTTACGGCATTGCAATCGGCCATCTTGAACTTTTCAAGCAATTCCTTGGCATACTTCTTCTGAGATATATAGATGCCACCATGTTGTTGCTTCACTTCAATGCCCAGAAAAAAGGACATGAGACCTCCGTCGGTCATCTCGAACTCCTTAAACATAGCCTTCTTGAATTCATCAAACATCGGTCGGCTGTTTCCTATAAACGGTAGATCATCAACATATAGGCATGCTATAAGTATATCACCATGAGCATTCTTCTTGATGTAAACTGCATGCTCATATGGACATTGGGCAAAGTCGTTCTCTTGAAGATAGTTGTCGATGCGTGCATTCCAAGCACGTGGAGCTTGCTTCAACCCATAGAGGGCTTTCTTCAGTCGATACACCTTGCGTTCCTCCCCTTGCATAGCAAAGCCTTCAGGTTGGTCAACATAGACCTCTTCTTCCAGAATTCCGTTCAGGAATGCAGATTTCACATCCAGTTGGTAGATCATCCAACTATGATGGGCTGCAAGGGAGATAATCATCTTCACAGTGTCAAGGCGAGCAACAGGAGCGAAGACTTCTTCATAGTCCACCCCGTACTTCTGTTTATAGCCCTTTGCTACGAGCCTTGCCTTGTAGCGATCGATCTCACCATCAGCATTTCTCTTGATCTTGTAGACCCATTTGACGCCAATAGTTTTCTGGCCATTAGGAAGCGTAGCCAGCTCCCATGTGTCATTTTTCTCAATGGCATGAATTTCTTCTTTCATAGCAATTCTCCAACATTCTTCTTTTATGGCCTCCTGAAATGTTAGAGGCTCATGATCTGCATACAGGCAGAAAAGATTGACTTCTTCAGTTTGCTCATAGATGTCGCTCAAGTTTTTCATTTTTATGGGTGTCATGGGTGAGGACGAGCTAGCCGAATTTTGACTTGATGGAGTGCTTTCAGGAGTGATGGAATGTACTCCTGGACTTCTGTGAACTGATGATGCGGCCGAAGAAGGTGTTACGGGCGTTTGCTCTTGACGGTCATGCCTTTCTTCATGTTCTTCTGTTTCGACTAGAATATCTTTGGTCGATTCTTCATCGTTCCATTTTCAAGCTTCTTCTTCACTAAAGACCACATCTCTACTCACCACTACTTTGTTGGTTAGTGGATTGTAGAGTTTGTAGGCTTTAAATGCTTCACTGTAGCCGATGAAGATGCATTTTTCGCCACGATCATCAAGTTTCCTTCTTCTTACTTCTGGAACTTGAGCGTAGGCGACACACCCAAAGATCCTTAGGTGCGCCACGCTCGGTTTGTAGCCGCTCCATGCCTCCTGTGGTGTCAAGTTTCTGACGCTCTTGGTTGGACACCGATTGAGTAGGTAGGCAGTACATGCAACTGCCTCTGCCCAGAAGCTCTTTGGCAGGCCTTTCTCCTTCAACATGGTCCTCATCATGTTGAGGATGGTGCGGTTCTTTCGTTCTGCAATGCCATTCTGCTGTGGCGTGTAGGCCGCAGTGTGTTGTTGCTTAATGCCATGTTCTCTGCAAAAATCTCGAAATGCATTTGAGGTGTACTCTCCACCTCTGTCAGATCTGAGTACTTTAATTTTGTGACCACTTTCAACTTCAACACGAGCTTTGAACATTTTAAAGATAGTGAAAGCGGAAGATTTTTCTTTGATGCAATACACCCAAATTCTTCTGCTGTAATCATCAATGAAGGTAATAAAATATTTATTACCTCCAAGAGAGGGTGTTTCAAGTGGTCCGCAAATATCAGTGTGAACCAACTGAAGTGGTTCCTTTGCTCTTCTGGACACTCCACTTGGGAAGGAGTTCCTTTGTTGCTTGCCGAGTGTGCACGTCTCACACACACGTTCTGGAGCTTCAATAGCCGGCAAGCCATGCACCATGCTTGATGAGGATAAAAGTTTCAGGCCACTGAAATGGAGATGCCCAAAGCGAAGATGCCATCTCCATGAATCATTCTTCACGAGTCCATAAAAACACTTCTCAGCCTTTGTGTTAATATGGAGCGGAAACATGCGATTCTTCGCCATTTGGACTTGAGCCACAAGTCTCTTGTGAGCATCTCTTATAGAGAGTGAGCAGTTCTCCATGTGTATGACATACCCCTTCTCAAGGAGTTGGCCGATACTGAGGATGTTATTTTTCATGTTTGGTACGTAATACACATTAGAGATGTAATTTGGCTCACCATTCTTCTGATAGATTTTAACTTTTCCTTTGCCTATCACGGGTACCTTTGATGAGTCGCCAAAACTCAGTCGCCACGAACTCCTTCTGTGAGTTCCACGAACAGTTCTTTGTTACCACTCATGTGGTTGCTTGCACCTGTGTCGAGATACCACACATCTGGCAGTTCACATGCCTTTTCTTGTGCGAGGAGGAGTGTGGAGACTTCTTGTTCATGGTGTGATGCTTCAACATAGTTGGATCGTTCATCTTGATCCACTTTGCTCCAACACTCAGAGGCATAATGGCCGAATTTCTTGCAATTGTGGCATTGAACATTCTTTGTGTTTCCACGACCACGTGTGAATCGGCCTCTACCATTTCCTCTTCCACGGAAACTGGTAAACTTTTGTTGATTTTGTTGATGGCTTGGATGATATCCACGCCCTCTGCCTCTTGCACGATTGCTAGTGCCACGGCCGCCTCGTTGTGTATGGTCATTCTTTTGTTCTTTTAGAGTCAACTTAGACTCTAAGGCATGTTCAAGCGTTGAACCTGCATTCTTTTGCATTCGTTGCTCATGCACTTGCAATGATCCCATCAGTTCTTCAATAGACAATTTTTTCAAATCCTTTGATTCTTCAATCTACACAACCACGTGCTCAAACTTGGTTGTGAGAGATCGCAGTGCCTTTTCAATGACACGTATGTCTTCAACTTTTTCACCATTTCTTTTTAAATTGTTAATAATAACAATTAGACGTGAGAAGTAGTCAGAGATACTTTCACCTTCCTTCATGTGCGCTGCTTCAAACTCGGCTCTTAGTGTTTGAAGGCGAACCCGCTTCACTCGATCAACACCCTTGAAGATGGTGCCAAGAGTATCCCAAGATTGCTTGCTTGATGTCGCTTCGACAATCTTTTCAAAGGTTGATTCATCCAACCCTTGATAGAGGAGGAACAAAGCCTTGTTGTCTTTCTTCATTTGATTTTTGAGAGCGGTCTTTTCTTCATTGGTGAAGGCGGCTTCTTCCTCCATAGTGGGTTCTACATACCTATCAGTGACGATCTCCCATAATTCTTGTGACCCGAACAACGCCTTCATTTGGATGCACCACCTTTCATAGTTGTCCTTAGACAACGTAGGAACCTGTGGTGGATTGAGCTGGCCATCTTTTCTATTTTTAAGGAAGGAATAACTGATTTTTTTAATGAAGAGAGAGAAGGATGGAATAGAAGATCTGGTTTTTTTAAAACAGAATTTTTTTTTAGCTGAAAAAACTTCTACAATCTGTTTTTTTTTTTTTTTTTTTTTTTTTTTTTTTTTTTTTTTTTTTTTTTGCTAAAATCTGATTTTTCTTGGCTGAAAAAAAATGCGGAAATCTGATTTTTTTTTCTTTTAACAGATTTTTGGCTGAAAAACAAAATAGCTGAAGTCTGGTTTTTTTTTTTTTTTTTTTTTTTTCGGTTGACATTAAAAAATGCTGGAATTTGATTTGTTTGAACAGAATTTTTTTCTTGGCTGGGAAAGAAAACAAAAAAAACCGCTGGCAACTTCACGCAGCAAAAGACTTGCTCTGCAATCTGAATTTTTTTTTTCTTTGACTGAAAAACTGCTGCAATCTGATTTTTTCTCTGAAAATCTTCTGACAACTCCAACCAGGGCACAAACAAAAAAACTTTTCTTAAACAATTTTTTTTTTTTTTTTTTTTTTTTTTTTCAGAAAAATCTGTACTTAGCTGAAAAAACTGTTGGAAAACTTCTGTAGGAGAAGAACCTGTGCTCTGATACCAGTTTGTTGGCTATATTAGCCAGAGTTTATCTTGGCTTTACAAAGCCTTGGGTTTGAGCTCACTGGACTCGTAGAAGAGAAGAAGAAACTTTGTAATTCTCATATTGCTTACAAGCTTGCTGACTGGTTTTTCTTACTACAACCGGATACACAAGATGCCAATTTATAGGCATTTGAATGTTATGTGAAATGACAAGATTGCTCCTATTAGGAGCTTCCAACATTAACTATTCCTAGAAAATACACACGCAGTTAAAACAGCTACATGGGAAATCTTGCTGTTCATTGGAAGATGAACAGTCACAGTAAATGCAGGGTTTTTGGTTTGCAATTCCAACTGCATAGGACTTGGATCCGATCCACATTAAACAAGGCAGGTTGAACTTTCGGATATAGAGGACCGGGTCTAGGTTGGTTCAAGTAAAAAGAAAACCGCCCGTTTATTTCATTAGTGGGGTCCGGCCATAGGAAGACTCAGACTATCTTCCAATCTAGGGATCCTGGTCCTAGACTCATCTACAGTGAGTCCCATCAGAACAATTGGCGGGATCACCTAACCATGGACCCCACATGCATATAGAACTAAAAACACAAGGACATAACGCATATATCATCGCTTTGCTAAGCACACACGTGTGTACAAGGCAGCTCATGTACAAGCCAACACATCTGGTATTGATGACAAGTGCAATATCTAAGCCATCTGTCAGGTTGTCATGATAGTGCAGATGTCCTTAGCCATAAATAAATCCAATCTGTTCAGCAGATGGGCCACAATATTAGAAATAGTTGGACGGGTAAGAAAACTTCAACAAATTTTCTTTCAGCCCCACGCTTGTTTTGTCAACGACCTGAATCTTGGGGACGCATATTTTAATACTGCATACTCACCAAACCAAGCACGTGTGGGGTACCTGAGCTGTGCACGTGTGGGAGAGTTACTCATTAGGTGGGCCAGCATTTACATTTAATGTGGACCATTGGCTAGATCGATGAGCCTTATGGATGCATGATGGATGGAATGCTATTTCCATCTATCCCACCTTGAATTGCCCATGAATCTCAACAATCATTTTGATTGAATTGGAGTACTGAACTATTTTATTTTTAACAATCCATTGATCAATCATGTGGATGTCGGGACGAAGATCATTAGCCACTTCGATTTTCGGCTTATTTCTTCCGTACCATATGTATTGTTTATAGGAAAATTGCTTCTTTAAAAAACAAAATCTTACAATACAATCCTTTCCCAAGCATCTCCCCAAGATAGAAATACAAAGGGGAAAAACTAAGTAAAAAAACTTTCCACCCCTACGACTAGCCCAATTAGCTAATCATAACTAAGACCAGATGAAGCTTTTTGCTGATCTTGGGTAATCTCAACCCTAAGATATAGGTCCCTGATAGCATGCATTTCTGTGGCAATATCTTCCATTTGCATCCGCTCATCTGGAGATTCTACAGAACATGCTATGCCAATTTTGGCAACAGAAGCCAAGCACTCTCGCATTTTAGTTCTTGCAATGCGACATTGTTCTCCATTGTTCGGGGCTTGAACATTTTCTAAGAACAGTTGTGGGTCTGCAATCTCCATCACCCGATCAGGTAAAGCCATCTTAACAAATTGATGGAGGCTTAGGCCGTCTTTAAACATGTCATTGATTGGTCTCTTTCCTGTGAACATCTCTAAAAGAAGGATACCGTAACTGTAGACATCTCCATGTGTAGATGCCTTTCCGCCCATTCCATACTCTGTCATTTATACATCTCAAAATTTTGAGATATCAAGGTTTCATTCCAACAATTAAACAAAATAGGAATTAGGCTTTTTTTTAAAAAAAAAAAAAAAAACTAAAAAGGAAGAGACAACCATTACAAGCATGGGAAATAATTATCCTATTAATTTTAAACTTTTGAGGCATGAAGTTATCAAGGTAAAACTAACAAGTGAGTCCTATTACAAACAAAGACCAAGAAAAAGAAATAGGCATGCAACTCCATGAAAAACTAATAGTAGTACTAATTGCTCATCCATTGACCTTCTATGCACAACCATTGGATGCATTTTTAGTTGAAATTTATCTTAACTGAAATTGAAGAAATTACTAAAAACGAATCTTCCATCTTCCAATCCTTCATTCTTACTGACAGTTTAGTTACCAGTGCAGTTGGTTTAGTTGCTATAAATTAACGGAGGTAACTTTTACAAAATGATTTATTTTGAGAGTTTTAGGGCATGTTTGGTAGCCACTGAAAAACTGAGTCCATCTCAATTCAGTTAATCGTATGCAATAGCGATCAATTGTTTTGGTAAGGATTAAAAATAATTCTCATTGCCAACAATTTATATAATCTCCAATACATAATTAATATTAACCAAAATGACATGGACTCATTTTTTAGTGGCTACCAAACAGGCCCGTTTTGTTGTTGTTGTTGCAGTCGTCGTAGTTGTTTATGGGAAATGATTCAGTGCTCTCAAAGCAATCATGGTCCAATTGATTGATCTAGATTGTCCATTACATCTTCTACCTATTTCATGGGCTACTGTGAAAAAAAGTCACAACGATTGGCTGATTCACTAGCCTATAAGTTGAGCTCATTTTTTAAGCCATTCATAGTTGGGAGACATGGATGGGATGGTTAGGATTGACTGATAAAAGTGATTCGTTAGTACCATAACTGATCCAAGACAGGCTTCAACAAATAGATGGCCATTTCTTTGTCATTAATTTTACATGCATAAATGATCTCGACAGTCCATTTGATTGAGTGTTCGTACTCATCCAATCATGTGATTTTATATGACATACCATGATTTGGATTTCCCCTTGGTTCAAAGCGACTAGGAGCGTCATAACTTTTTTATTTTTATTTATATTTAATAAGAAAGGAGGGCCATGCCCCTATATTTTTGTATTTTTGTATTTATGAACGGAGGATGTACAAAACAGAGATTGTTTCTGTGGGAGCACCGGATTGTTTCTTATTGTGTATTCTCATGGTAGCAGTAGTTGCAACAAATCAAGCAATATAAACCAGTGACAATTCAAGCTTCATATTTAAGAACTTTTGCAAAACATTAAAAGATAAAAAGAAAAAAGAAAAAGAAAGAAAGATAAAAGAACAAAGGAAAAGTATGTAATTGTTACCTGGAGGAATGTAGCCAAGAGATCCCTTGATACCAGTTGAGCTCGTTTGATCTTGAGAGGTATTATTAGCAGCATCAGAAAGGAACCTTGCTAATCCAAAATCACCGACATGGGCACACATGTCATCATCCAGTAGAACATTGCTTGGTTTTAAATCGCGATGAGCGACGGGTGTGCCACAATGATGATGAAGATACTCCAATGCCGAGGCGACATCAATGGCTATATCTAGCCTTTGAATAAGGTTCAAGCTCCTCAACTCTTGCTGCCCATGTACACTTGGATGCAACCACTCCTCTACACTCCCATTAGGCATGTATTCAAATACTAGAGCTTTGAAATCATTACCTTTGAAATCAATGCTTGAGCAAGCAGTTATGACTTTAACTAGATTCCGATGCCGGATGTTTCTCAAGGCTTCACATTCGGCCAAGAAACTGCTAGAAGCTCCATGTCGTTGAAGATTGACAACTTTCACTGCAACAATCGTTTCATTGCGGTCTAGAATTCCTTTGTACACAGAGCCATAACTTCCCACACCAATCAAATTGTCCGAAGAGAACCCACCAGTCGCTTTAAAGAGATCCGCATAAGAAACATTTAAAAATTGGTCCTCCAAGGAAGATGCAGGCAAAGGCTTCTTGATGGCCTTCCTTCTCACCCGATTAAGAGTAACAGCAAGAACTGATAAAAGAATCAAACCAATAACTGCGCCGACCACGGAGAATATTACTGTTAGAGAAATCGACCTTCCATGTTTTGTAGGAGCTTCCTTGGGGCATGCTGGCAGCCGTAATTGTGGGATACCTCCACAAAGATTATTGTTTCCAGTGACCGAAAACATGCTCAAATTTTTGAAAACCCCTTGAGTTGGTACTTCACCGTCGAGATCGTTAGAAGACAAATCCACATACTGCAGAAATGGAAATTCCTCCAAAACTACTGGAATACGCCCAGATAAGTTATTATGAGAAAGATCCAGCATTTGAATACTTTTCAAGTTTTTCAAACCTGCAGGAATGGCTCCCTGAAATAAGTTATTGCTCAAATTAAGAATTTCCAGGCCCCGACAATCACCCAGTGTGCTGGGAATTTCACCTGTCAACTTGTTGTGAGCAGCATACAAATAATGAAGTTGTTCCAGCTTACCAACTTCCAATGGTAGAGATCCGACCAAAGAATTCTCTTCTATATGAAGTTCGAGCAGTGTAGGAATACTTAATATTTCTTTGGGTATGGTACCGTTCAGCTTGTTTTTATGAAGAGCTAACATATCAAGACGACGACGGTTTCCAAGACCCGAAGGGATACTTCCCTGCAAGCGATTTCCATATAAAGAGAGTTGAGACAATTGAGTGAGGTTGCTGATGGAGGATGGGATTCGTCCTGAGAGTCTGTTGCTGTAGAAATACAAGCCTTCCAAATTTTGAAGCTTCCCAATGCTAATAGGAATGGTACCCATGACAAAGCTCCTAAAGACACCAAACCTATTTAAGTTGAAGAGATTACTAATATCTGTTGGGATGCTTCCATATATCGGGTTCTGTCCTAACCCTATACTGCTTACAAGGGTAGAGAGATTGACTATACTAGCTGGCAGTTTTCCTCTCAGCTGATTTGTATGTAGTTCTAATCGTTCCAAACGGCTACAATTGGTCAAAGAAGTAAGGAAACTCAAATCATCGTCTCCTTCTCCACCTCCAAGCTTATTACCAGCTAAATTTAGGTAACTAAGATCATATATTCTTCCCAAATTCATAGGCACGGGTCCGCTAAAGTTATTAGAATTAAAATCAACCCCAGTAAGTCCTGAAGCATTGGGTAATGAAACCGGTATCTTTCCGGTAAATGCATTGCTTCCCAGGAAAATATGTTTGAGATGAGGAAGGGTGAGACCTAGATTAGAAGGAAGGTTTCCGTGAAGTCGGTTATTTGCCATAGAGATACTAACGATGGATGAGAGGTTGTAAAGCGATGTTGGGAACAGACCGGACAGTTTATTTGAATGGATGGAAAGAATTTGTAACTTCACTAGCCGTCCTAGATCATCTGGAATGCTTCCTTCCAAACTGTTGTCATATAAATATAGAAAACCAAGAGATGAGAGACGACGACGGTTTCCAAGACCCGAAGGGATACTTCCCTGCAAGCGATTTCCATATAAAGAGAGTTGAGACAATTGAGTGAGGTTGCTGATGGAGGATGGGATTCGTCCTGAGAGTCTGTTGCTGTAGAAATACAAGCCTTCCAAATTTTGAAGCTTCCCAATGCTAATAGGAATGGTACCCATGACAAAGCTCCTAAAGACACCAAACCTATTTAAGTTGAAGAGATTGCTAATATCTGTTGGGATGCTTCCAGATATCGGGTTGTCTCCTAACCCTAGATGGGTTAGAAGGGTAGAGAGATTGACGATGGTAGCGGGTAGTGTTCCTCTCAGCTGATTGGTATGCAGTTCTAATCGTTCTAATCGGCTACAATTGTTCAAAGAAGTGAGGAAACTCAAGTCATCGTTTCCTTCTCCACCTCCAAGCTGATTACGAGCTAAATTTAAGTAACTAAGATCCTGTACTCTTCCCAAATTCACAGGCACGGATCCGCTAAAGTTATTAGAATTAAAATCAACCCCAGTAAGTCCTGAAGCATTGGGTAATGAAACCGGTATCTTTCCGGTAAATGCATTGCTTCCCAGGAAAATATGTTTGAGATGAGGAAGGGTGAGACCTAGATTAGAAGGAAGGTTTCCGTGAAGTCGGTTATTTGCCATAGAGATACTAACGATGGATGAGAGGTTGTAAAGCGATGTTGGGAACAGACCGGACAGTTTATTTGAATGGATGGAAAGAATTTGTAACTTCACTAGCCGTCCTAGATCATCTGGAATGCTTCCTTCCAAACTGTTGTCATATAAATATAGAAAACCAAGAGATGAGAGGTTCCCCAGTGCTGGTGGGATGTTGCCAGAGAGATTGTTACTTACAAGATTCAACCGCTCGAGCTTTGACAGAGAGCTAAGCTCGACGGGAATTCTCCCTACCAGCTTGTTACGATGTAAACGGATGGATCTGATTTCCAACCAGTGGGACAGGTTGTCGGGGATTCCTCCTTGCAGCTCATTATTGCTCAGATCAAGATCATTAAGCCGGATTAGCCGGCCTACGTCACGTGGAATTTCGCCATGGAAGCTGTTGCTGGAGAGGTTGATACTCCTGAGGAAGCTGAGGTTTGCTAGGCGAGGTGATATGGGCCCCACCAATCTGTGGGACGCAAGATTCAAGGCGACGACCCTTTCAGGATGACGGCGGCCGCACGTGACTCCTTCCCAGTTGCAGAAATGGAGGGAATCGTTCCATGAGTAGAAGACCCGGAGAGGATCGTTGGATATCCGATCCTTGAATGCGATCAAGGCGAGTCTATCCGTCTCGTTTCCTAGGGCGGTGGGTTCGATTCCTATGCAGTTCGTGGATCGGAGAAGAAAGACCAGGAGGGGTAATGACCAAAATGCCCTTGGATGTAAATGTCCAGGCTCCATCCTTTTCATAATTGGGAGGGCTAGGTGTGGCGTTGCATTCTAACCTTAGTATATTTATAGTTTTCAAAGTCTTAAATTTTTCCGTAAGAGAGTCTTTCAATGACGACAGACTCCTCAATTCCATCCAGCATATGCGGATGGTAGGTCGATTTTATAAAAAAATCTGAAAAAATCTTAGTTAATTGGTAGATTATTTTGGAGTTCATGTTAAATGGCATTTAACGTGGCTTCAATGTCATCCACTAGTCCTTGATGGTTATCGATGCTATTGAAAGTCCTGTTGAAGGTGTGCCCAGAACTGTGTAAGTGCACGATTTGTTTCATATTTCAGTCATATATCGGGTGTAATTGAGACTAGGGTTAGGTTAGAGTTCTCTAAAACATTTCTAAGGGTTCAAGAGTATAACTAGGGATTTTAAGGAGGTTTTCGAAGTTGTTTGGATTGGTAACTCCATTAATCCTCTCTTTTTTTTTTTTTTTTTTTTTTTTTTTTTTTCGTTTTTTTTTTTTTTAAAAATTAAAGTGAACGGAGCCACCAAAAATTCATTGATAAAACCAGGACCTGTACAATCCTTCGGGCAGCCACCAACAAAAAGGCAAGGGCCGCCTACCATATACACGCTTACAGACCAGACAAGGCAAAGAACAAAACCAAAAACAAAGACCACCAAAAAGCCAATGAAGAAGGCCCTCAAATGGCACGACAAACCAATCAGTTATGATAGGAGGGCCGCTCAGCCCGGCCTTCCCGAATGTGCAGAGTTTCTCTCGGGGTCTCAGGGTTATTTTGTCTGTCTCCCCTCCATTTGTACATGATCTTCATTATCAATGAAATGTTCATTTTGAAAAAAAAAACCAATCAGTTAATCGACCGGGCTGAATCCATCGGCTTAGACTCTCAAGTTTCCCAAGCTTGTCCTATCAAGAACTAAACAGCCCCTAATACGCCTAGGCAGCTCAAGGGGTGAGAGGAAAAGGGAGTTGGCGCACCCGTCCGTCACCTCCCTAGCTAAAGCGTCGGCCACCACGTTCCCCTCGCAGAATATGTGCGAGAAGGAAAGAGATAGGGTGCGGCCGTAGCGATGAATGGCCCCCATCCTATACCAAATATTCAAAGGATATTGGCCCGAAGGGTCAGTCGTCACATTCACCACCACTATTGAGTCCGATTCAACTGCAATGTTCGAGAAGCCAAAATGACTGCATAGGGTGATACCGTCAAGCATGGCTTGGGCCTTCGCCAGGTGTTCATCGCAGAACCATAGAACATATGGAAAGCAAAAATGAGGCGCCCAAAAGAATCCCTACACACCCCGCCTCCCCCAATCGCGCCCGAATTCTCACGAGACGATCCGTCGACATTTAGCTTAACCCACCCCACCGGTGGTCTCACCCACTTAACCAGCAAAGGCCAGGCGAAAGCAGGCCCACTGACCGAATAAGAATTGGTGGCGATCAACGAGCCAATTTCCTGCAACCAGCCACTGACTTTGGCAATGATCTTCGTACCGGACATCCTAATCCCGTCAAAACGGGCGGAATTGCGACTAATCCAGATCACCCAAGAGATGATGGCAGGGGTTAGGTCGAGCAGCAGCTGGGTGCGAGAAGAGTCAGATGCCCTCGAAGACCAAAAAGAGACTCTCTGCTGAATGCTATGAGATGGAATGACTGGAACATTGAACACCCAATGGAAGTGGGACCAAACGTCAGCAGCTACTGACCTGAAACAGAGCAAGTGGTCCAGCTCCTCGCTGCTAGATGCGTGGAAGCGATCAGTCAGGTGGAGATGAGCGTCATCAACTGGCTGAGAAGGACAAGCAGGAAATGGGACCGATCAGTCCATCTATCTTTTATACTATTATTTTATAGTGGATTGCTTATCGCTTTGCGTCGTTGTTTTTTCACATAAAAATTGCGTGTTCTTTGTTCATTTTGCATTTGTTTGATTTCGTCGTGTTAGTTTGAATTCGGGTTTACTTCTGCACGACTCCCAACAAGTGGTATAAGAGCTAACGTTGGGGTTTCGAGTTCTAATTTGAAACATGTCAACAAAAAGATCTAATGTAAAGTATGAATAATTTTAAACTATGGAAGGTGAAGATGAAAGGCCTTTTAGTTTAATAAGAATTCCAACATACTCTCCTTAGTAAGGCGAAGTATCCTGCATCTATGAATGACGAAGCGTGGGATGAACTCAGAGAGCTAGAACCTCAATCTAATTGTGTCTAGCAGACAATGTTCTCTGTAATGTCTTGGATCAAAAGACCGTTGTAGCGTATGGATGAAACTTGATAGTTTGTACATGAAGAAACCCCTGATCAGTCGTCTGTATTTTAAGAAATAATTCTACAATCTTAAGATGACAGATGGATTTGATATCAGTGAACACATGAGCACTTTCAATGAATTGCTTTATAAACTGACGAATGCAGATGTTAAGATCAAAATGGGAGATCAAGCCTTGATTCTCTTGAATTCGCTTCCACTATCTTTTAAGAATATGATAAACATATTGATCTATGGTAGAGATACCATCGATGTTGAAACTATCATCTCAGCTCTTCATGAGAACAAGTTGAGAAAGAAAGACAGTAGTAAGGGTACCTCTACATATGCATTGGTTCCCAGGGGAAGGAATTCTGAATGGGAGAAGAAAAATTATCGATCTAGATCCAAATTAAAAGGGAATGGAAAGATGAAGTGTTGAAATTGTGGGATGACATGCCACATGAAAAAGGATTGTCGGAATCCTAAGGCACAGAAGGGAGAAAAATATGATAATGCAATGAAAGAGGCTAATACAACACAATCTAGCGAGGAGGTGGATAGTGGTGATGTCTTGATTGCATCCAAATCTAGTTATCTAAGTAGCGACTAGATTTTGAATTCAGATGCCTCATATCACATGATTTCTCACAGAGATTAGTTCACCATTTACAACAAAAACTATGTGGACAAGTTTTTATGGGCAATGACATTACCGGTTAGGTAATTGGTATCAATTTAATATGCATCAGGATGTTCGATGGGGTGAAGCGTATCATGACGGATGTGAGACACATTCCTAACCTTAGGAAGAATTTTATCTCTCTTGGGGCACTATAGGCACTTGGGTGCAAGTTCACTAGTTTTGATCGGGTCCTTAAAAGTTTTTAAAATGGTTCTCATAGTGATGAAAGCGCAACGTATAATATAAATCTTTACAAGTTGATTGAGAATATTGTATCGGGTGGAGCTGCAACGTCTGTAGTGGAGTCTGCATTGACACATTTATGACATGCTCGTCTAGGCCACATATGCGAGTACAACATGAAGGTGCTTGAGGAAGAAGGCGTGACTCTAGAGAAGATCTACGCAAGCGTGAATCCAGCTAACATGCTTATGAAGGTAGTTCCTATATAGAAGTTTAGGTTCTGTGAAACCTTTCTAGACTTGGCGAAGATTTAATGAAGATGAATTGTGCACGAGAAGCGACTGTGAAGCTATGATGAAAGGCGATTAGAGATGGTGGTGGCGATGAATAATGGAGTATAAAGATTGAAGATATGGTGGAGATTATTGTCAATGTCTTAAATCTGTCTATAACAGAGTCTGTTGATGTCATCGACAGACCACTCGATTCCATCGAGCATATATGTCGATGTCATCGATAGATGCTCGATCCCATCGAGAAAATTCAAAAAAGTTGATTGCTAGACGATTCTGGAGTTACTACTCGATGGCATCGAATGTAGTTTCGATGTCATTGACTGGTCCTTGATGCCATCGAAAGTCACATCGAAGCACACACGGAATTGTGTAACTGCACGATTTGTTTCATATTCCGCTTGTGGTAGTATATATATCGAGTGTAATCAGTATTAAGGTAATGTTAGGGTTCTCTAAGATGTTCTTAAGGATTTAAGAGCATAACTAGGGATTTCAAGGAGGTTTTGGGGGTTCTTCGGATTGGTAAGTCCATCCATCTCATATAATATTGCTTTTATACTGGATTGCTTGTCGCTTTGTGTCGTGGTTTTTTTCTCGTGAGGGTTTTTCCATGTAAAACTTGCATTTTCTCTGTGGATTTTGCTTTTATTTGATTTCATCTTGTTAATTTGAATTTGGGTTTGCTTTCGTGTGACCCCCAACAATTGTTTAGCTTAACGAGGTAGCGAACCCCAATATCTCCGGGTTCTCCAAGAGGTGAGAGATTTGCCCTGTGTCATTAGGAAGAATCTCTTTCTGGACAGGGTGGGGTTAGGTTCCCTCCTCTTTGGTTGAATTTTGTAGTTATCATAGCCTCTGAGCTTTTTGTTTTGTCGGAGGGCCCCTCCCGAAAATTTTAAGGGGGTGTTCATATTTATATATATTTATAAAAATTTTATTTGAAAAAAAAAATACCACTCAACTTATATGGTCTAACTTGGGAGCCAGAGTTGGCAAGTCATCATATATAATGAAATCATATTTATTCAAACAATCTCGCCTGTTGAATCACGAATGTATTTATAGAATTCGGACCATCCCATCCATGTTTTGACAAACGAATGGCTACAAAACAGAAGTCTAACTAGTGGATAAGTCATTTGATTAGCAACTAAGATCGTAGAAAAGAGATCCATCTGCTTATTCACCTCTCTGTTCATATGAATAACACCTTATGTTTGCATTTGTGGCCACCACCCGTGCATTAAGTGAATGATGTAAGACATGAATCAAGCACGTTCATGACACAAATGGATCGAAAGAAGCCCAAAAGGAAATCGAAAAAACTCAACATAGTTTGATTGATCAACTGCGTTAGAATAAAATTCAGCATAGTTTGATCAATCAATCAGGTAAGGTCGATTGATCAAAACCTTTTGAAACTCACATGAATTATTTGTTTTAGTCTCTGGACATTTTTGGGCCATCTCAATCAATCGTTCAATCGATCTGAACCAATCGATCAATTGATGACAGACGACGAAAACTTTCGCATTTTTTTAGTTTTATTTCCTTATTTGTTTATCTTTTCTAATTGCATTTTAGGGTTTATTTAAGCTTCAAAACTTATTTATTTTAGTTAGCTATCAATAAAAATTCTCAAAATTTTCTTATTTCTCTCGTGGATTCGAGAAATTTCTCTTGTGGATTCAAGAGAGCATTGTGGATTTAGGGCGTTATTACTCGAGGAAGATGGTGATCGTCCTCATCACGCCCCTCCCTACATCAGTTGGTATCAGTGTGAGGCTTTTCCTCGGATTGATGTCTTCTAATGACGGGTTGGGCAACAATCTTGAACGGTGCTGCAGGGAATTATCCTTTAGCAGCGACAATGCATGGGGAGAATCGGTAAGTCATTTGAGGGCTGCAGGCTGCTCTTAACCGCATGATGGAAGCCTTAGGGCAACTCCGTGTTCATGGCTGAGCTCTTCTTCGACTACATGAATATCTTTGAAGGAAAAAATGTTAAACTTGTGGTTACAAGTTGAAGGGTGGAGCTTCGGTTTGGTGGGAACAACTTTAACTCATATGGATGAATAATATGAATGCGTTAATCTGCACGTGACAACGGATGAAATAGCTGTCACACACATGATTCCTCCCCAGTGACTATGACTAGGTATTATTCCAGTAATACTAGAATTGTTGGTAGGATAGCCGAACAGTGAGAATATTAGAGGAATTCAATTGTTTGGCAGCATGAAATGATTTAGTTGAGACTTAATCATAGCAAGTCGCTTGATTCATTGGTGGTTTGCATGTTGCGATCCATGATCGGGTTCAGATGCAGCCTGTTTAGACGATGAATGAAGTGATCAAACTGGTCACCTGAGTCCCATCTCACAGCTTGAACGATCCAATATGCGGGCTTATTATGCTAATAGGGTAGCCACTACGGGCTCTTCACAGGGAGAACCATCGGTCAAAGGGAAAGAACCTGTAAGGGGCGTCCTCAACCTTCTATACCCATAAATTGAAAGTCGGGGAGCGGACAAGCAAGACCCAAAAGAGCAGTAACCACTGTTGCCGATCCAAGCAGGATCTCGAACCCTTACGATCGGCCAAGTCTAGACCATGATTATCGATGTGGCCAAACGCGTATCCTCGACATCAAGTGGTGAAGCATTGAAAATACAAAAAAAAGACCTAGGGATTGATGAAGTAGAACAACCATGAATGATGAAGTGGATGGAGCGATTGGGTTTTGCAACATCATGGTGAATATCTAGTAGTGAGGATGCTATTGTATACACCAAAGGAGGTACACCCATAATGACATAACATCTTTCGAACAAGGAGTACAATGATTTGGAGAGTTTTTTTTTTCCTTTAAAGTCATGGTGGAAAAGTTGTGGCTGAAAGCAAAAAAACATCCCTCCCCATACATAATCAGTAGGATTAAGAAAAGGTTAGCGAGATGAATGTAACTGAACAATGTACTATTTCTTTTTCAAAATTTTAAATATTATTAGGACCAAATATATGTGACGTAGTTGACATGAAAGTTTGTCATATATTACTTGGTCAGCCGTGACAATCAGATCATGATACTACTTATACAGGATGATAAAAAATCATACTCACTACTCCTATGGACTCAGATGAGCAACTTGAAACTTTTAAAGTGGAGAGGCGTTCTCTCCTAACCATATAAGACTTTGTGGAGTAGAGAGAGATGAGAAAAGTCTATGCATTGATTGTGAAGGGGTGAAGAGTTAGAACCCACGATTATTCCTGAGAAACTAAAACCGTTGTTGCATGAATTTAAGACAATCTGACCCAATGAACTTCCTGACTGGTTACCTCCCATGCGGATATGCAACACCATATGGACCTTATTCCAGGGACTAGCTTATCTAATTACCCTCATTATCAGATAAGTCTGAAAGAGTGCAATATTTTACAAGGACAAGTGAGGAGATTGATCCGTAAGGGTCTATTGACACCTAAGAAGGATGGGAGTTGGTGCATGTGTATCGACAACCAAGTAATAAACAAAATAACTGTAAAATATAGGTTCATATACCATGACTGGATGATATGTTGGATATGCTAAAGGGAGCGAAACTGTTTTTCAAATTAGATTTGAAGAGTGACTACCATTAGATCCGTATTTGGCCGGGTAATGAATGGAAGACAACATTTAAAACCAAAGAGGGTCTGTATGAATAGCTGATCATGCCATTTGAACTCTCGAATGCGCCAAGTACATTTACGAGGGTGATGAAATAGATTCTTAAATCATTCATTGGGCGATTCATGGTGGTTTATTTCGATGATATCTTGATATACAGTTAGAGCGAAGTAGACCATGTGGGGGCACTCTAACAGGTACTTTAAGTGCTCGCAGAGAGCAAGTTGTACCTTAATATGAAGAAGTGTAGCCATTTGACTGAGAGCCTCTTGTTTTGGGGCTTTGTTCTGACGTTCACGGGAATTCACGTAAATGAAGAGAAGGTACAAAGCTATCAGAGAATGGCCGGTTCCGAGGAACATTCATGAAGTGTGCAGTTTTCACAGGTTGTCGACGATCTATTGTCGGTTCATAAGGAACTTTAGTACCATCGTGACATCGATCACTGATTGCATGAAGAAGGGACATTTTCAGTGGAATGACGAGGCCGATAAAAGTTTTACAGTAATTAAGCATAAGCTATCTACTACCCCGATTCTTATACTTTTCAGCTTTGATAAATTATTTGTAGGGTATTGGGGGTGTTGTCTCAAGAGGGTAGGTCGGTAGCCTTATATAGTGAGAAACTTTACGATGCTTGTAAGAAATAGTTGATGTATGAGCTAGAATTGTACGTGGTGGTTTATGCTTTATGGCATGCTAAGTAGATTTCTTTCTTTTAAGAATTTCTATTCATATTGAAGCTTAAGGCACGAAAGCAGAACAAGGTGGCTAATGCGCTTAGCCGATGTGCAACCTTGTTATCTATCATGATCAACGAAGTTGTCGGGTTCGAATACCTCAAGGACCTATATGCTAATGATTTCGTTCTTCTTCTTCTCTTTCTTCTTCCTTTTTTTTTTTTTTTTTACACACATATTCACACCACATTAGTATTTCATGACAATTGGTACTCGAACCAATGACCTCATGTTAAAACTCTTGTAAGTCTACCACCGAAGTTGAAACCCATGACCTTGGGTCGAACCCATGGCGTTGTTTGAATTCAGAAATTGATTATTTACCTTTCAACCATCCACTGAAATGTCCACCAATGATATAGATAGGTGATCAAGTACTGTCTCTTTTGCTTGACCGACAAGTCTATTGTCATTTATACAAAATTTCAATCCTTGCGTATCAGCCACGGCCCTGCCAGTGTATAGAAGTTTTCCTATTATAGTTGACTTGACTAGTACCATTACTTCTTAGACCTTGAGGCCGTGGTAGATATACGCAATGACTCGGGCTTTTATTATTTTTGTGTTAGTTGTTACTCTACATGTTCATCCAAGGCACTTCGAAATGGTACACGTGCCATGCATTAACTCAACTTAAACCAGCTAAATTGTGGAACCTGCTGTTGCCAACTTATAATCTAACAATCAGATTGGTAACACAATTTATTTTCTGATTCGTCAACACTTGTATTAAGATTTTGTTATTTGATATTTTCATTATCATTTTGAACTGTCCAATAAATGTCAATTAATCTTATATTTAGATAATCAAATATGTATATTTTTTTGGTTCGTGATACATCTAAACTATAAGACACAATTTGAACAGTTAATTTGTGTTACTTATATGTTAACCATGCAATATGTAAGTAATTTACAGGTGCCTGCAATTCATCCTTCACACTCTGCCAGGTATCAAAGTTTTTCTGTTTATTATCTCATGAAAGAGATGGTTACTATTTGCGTAGATGCGGCCATATAACAAACGTCTTGGAAGATGTAACCTTGTCGTCTATGGATTTGGATGGAAGCGATGGAAGATGCTTAACTTATGAAAAGACGACAACTTTGTTTAGTTGGAGTCCTGATCCGGACGCGGATTTCCTGCAAATGCCTTTCGCAGCAAGTTCCTGCGCTGGATACCGAGGTGGGGCCCACCGTGATGTTTGAGAAGAATCCACTTTGTCCATCCGTTTTGTGAGCTCATCTGAGGATACGAGACCAAATGTGAACAGTATCCATGACTCAAGTGTTCCGTACGAAAGGAAAAGGTGGTCAGGAAAATTACTGCCGTTGAAACCTCCCTGACGACGATAGTGATGTTTACATGCCGTTCATACCGTTCATAATGCCATTCCTCTGAAAACACAAATATTAGCATGATTCAAAAATTCTGCGGCCCCATGAATATTTCAACTGTGTACGTGTACGTTGAATTCTCACGTTTTCGGCGCACTTGAGCATTGGATCCGGTTCATTTTTGCAATCATTTCATAAAATGAACTCAGAAAACGGATGAACGTGGTGGATTTCTCACAAACATCACAGTGGGCTCCACCTGGGTTCCCAGCGCAAGAACTTTCTGCGAAAGGCTTTCGCAGGAGATCCGCCTCCGAAATCCTTTAGCAAGATAAGGGTTCTCATTGGATGATGTTAGCCTCAAAATATATATATATATATATATATATATATATATACGCACTATGAAGTCGACCTCATGGGAACTTCCCATGAAGTTGAGCTGTGTGGGCCCCACCGTGATGTGTGCCGAAGATCAATATGGTACATTTGATGGGTCCCCTTTAGGTCATGGGGATATCCTAAAAATCAGTTGTATGCCGAACTAAGGAGAGTCATACCATCTAAAACCATGCGAAGGCATGCCTAAAGCATATAAAAGTACTTAGTGGGGCCCACCTAAGCTTTGGATGTGGCTGAAACTTGGTCCGACCCCTCATCCAAGTGGGACACACATAATGGATGGGCTGGATTTGTGAACCACATCACAGCGGGCCCAATAAATATTTATAAATGTTTTAATGGGAGAGTAACCCCTTTCAACTGTTGTATGTGGTGTGGCCCACCCGAGTCATGGATCGACTTAAATTTTTAAGCCCGTGGTCCACCATAGAAAGGTGCATCTGACTGATGGGGTAGATATTTGACACACATCACTGTGGGGCCTACACAGCTCGACCTCACGAGAAGTTCCCATGACCTGGACCGTACAGAACCTTTTCTCTCTCTATATATATATGTGTGTGTGTGTGTGGGGAAAAGGTTATGTACGGTCCAAGTCATGGGAACTCCCCATGAGAGCCATGTGGGCCCACCATGATGTATGTCGAACATCAACACCGTCCATTTGCGGATCATATTGACTGCAGTAATTTTGTGATGATCTTTATATGGCGATGAGGTTAGGTGGCGGCTTCCTAGTCATTGATCTTAATGGTGTCAGGTCAAGTGTAAACACTTTGATACCAAAGCTTTGACTGATGACCTCCAAACGGATGATATACCAAACAAATATAGATCAAATTCGTATGTAATGAATGATCGTTACAATATTCCCACGTGTTAATGCTATACACATGTGAGGGATACATGCCACATAGTAATGATGTCCAGAAATCCATATAGTAGAGCTGTCAATGGTCAGGCTGGCCCATCGGGCTTTTTGGCTTGGCCACCCTCGGGCTAGGCCCTAAGGACGGGCTCAGGCTTAAAACTTAAGTTTGCTTTTTAAATGGGCCTGGCTTAGATAACGTACAAACAGCCTGGCCCGATTTTGGCCCATAAAGGTTTAGGATGTGCAATTTTGTAATGTACTAAAATCCATTTTTCTTCTGGCGAATCCAACCCATTTCCTCTCTCTCTCCAGCTCATTGACGTTCCTTGCTAGACAGTCCATCCATTAGGTGGGCAACATATTTCCATTGCATATGGATCATTTTCATGATTTTTCTTACGGGCCACTTTTAGAATTCATCTGCAGCTCACCCGACTAGTGGGGTATGCCTAGGACTTGGACCCGACCCATTTAGTAAGGCAGGTCGAACTTTCGGATACGGAGGACCGGGTCTAGGTTGGTTCAAGTAATCGAGGAAAAGAAAACCGGCCATTTATTTCATGAGTGGGGTCCGGCCATAGGAAGACTCAGACTATCTTCCAATCTAGGGATCCTAAAACTAGACTCATTTACAGTGAGGCCCATCAGATCAATTGGTTGGATCATCTAACCATGGACCCCACATGCATACAGAACTGAAGACATCGCTTTGCTAAGCACACATGTGTTTACAAAGCAGGCCAACGCATCTGGTATTGATGACGGGTGCAATATCTAAGCCATCCATCAGGTTGTCATGATCGTGCAGATGTCCTTACCCAAAAAATAAATCCAATCTCTTTAGCAGATGGGCCACAATGTTAGAAATAGTTGGACGGGTAAGAAAACTTCAGCAAATTTTCTTTCAGCCCCATGCTTGTTTTGTCAACGACCTGAATCTTAGCCAATAGCATGTAAATTATTATAGCACAATGATGATTAGATTGGATCTTGTTTCAATGGAAGCCAATTGCGTCGTGCTGCAGTTCGCATGGACGGAAAATCAGTCCAGGTAGGGGCTTTGTGGGGCCCACCGTGATGTATGGGTTTTATCTACGCCGTCCATCCATATTTACATATCGTTTTAGGTTACTAGCCCGGCTTAAGTAGACCACATATCACTGAAAGCAACAATGATAATGACGCCTACTGTTGATACATTACTATAGCCCACCCAAATATCAGTTTAATCCAAAACTTCTGTTGCTCCTAACTAGTTTTTAATTGTGAGCGTTCAATCCCCACTTTGTGGTCCACTTGAGCTTTAGATCTGATCTATACGTCATGGTGGGATCCACAAAGCCCTTGCATAGACCGATTCTATCCAAGCGTGGCAGGATGCAAACGCTTTCTTGTATCAATGTGCCATAGCTAGGATATGAGCTACGTCATACACACCCGATCAATAGCTCAGGTAGTAAGCTGAGTGCAGATACTCTCGTTTCAATGCTGAAGTCTTGGTATGGATCCCCAAGCGGGATGTGATGCGGCTAACAGTGTGGTGTGTACTAAGAATCGGATGTGTGTACAAGCCTCCCTCAAAAAAAGTCAACACTCCAAAACACCCTCTTTATCTAGAGAAGATTGTCTTCATTGGTGGGTTTATCCAAAATGGAGATTTGGAGATTGCTCGGAAGATTTTTGACGATATGCCCGAGAGAAGCTTTGCTTCGGAGGCTATCAGGTTGTTTGAACGGATAGAAAGCGAAGGAATCAAGCAGAATGATGTCACATTTTTGGGTTTGTGTATGCTTGCTGTCACAGTGGGATTGAAGGAACAAGCAGTGGAGTTCTTCAAGCTGATGACAGAGAAGTATGAATTGCAGCCTAGATTGGAGCATTACAATTTTATTTTATTTTTATTTTTATTTTTTTGGGGGGAAAAGGATGTTTCCACCCTGATTTTATTCAGAAAAAAACAAAATACAACCCTTCAGCCCAGCCCCAACAAAAAGGGGAGGGCTACGCCTATGGTATAGGCTTAATAACAGAGAGCTATGCGCAGAACAGAAACAGGCTTTACAACCTAATGTTGCCTAGACCAACATTATCTAGAACCAGCAAACCTCTAATGCTCGACGGCAGCTCAGCACGAGAGGAAAAAAACTCGTTAGCGCACCCGTCGCTCGCCAATTTGGCCAGGGCGTCAACAACAGCGTTACCCTCCCTGAAGATGTGCGAGAATCTAAGATTGAGATGCTGGGCTAAGAGATGAATGGTTCCAATCGTATACCATAAAGACCATGGACATTGTACTGTCGAATCAGACGCAGCCTCGCTCACAATTTTGGAATCCGATTCCACCCAAATGTGGGAGAGGCCCAGCCTCTGACATAAGATTATGCGATCAAGCATGGCCTGAGCTTCGACAGTCGTGTTGGTAGCCGGTCCGTAATGTCTATGGAAAGCAAAAATCAGACGGCCCTGGGCGTCCCGGCAGACTCCACCTCCTCCACTCTCCCCTGGGTTGCCACGAGAGGAGCCATTAACATTAAGTTTGTGCCAGCCAGGATGAGGCCTGTGCCATTTAATGATCTGAGGGCGGTCTAATTGGATAGGCTTGCAACTGGCGAGCCGGAGAGCCTGGAGCGTGGCCGTGTATCTAAGAGAAGTGGAGTCCCTGTCAGGCATAGCATTTCCCACCTCCTGCAACCAGGAGGAAACTCTAGATACAATTTGCATACCGGACATCTTGAGGTTATCAAATTTGGAAGCATTTCGACTCAGCCATATTTCCCAGCAAATGAAAGAAGGCGTCAGACCCACAAGCTTCTTAATTCTCGACGACGAGGACGTCCTGGAGGTCCAAAGGGCGATTCTTTGATGAATGGACTGAGAGGGGATAAAAGGCGTGTCGAAGGTGCGGGAGAAGTACATCCAAACCTCTGTTGCAATGGTACCGTGGCAGAGCAGGTGCTGAAGGTCCTCCACCTGGTGGGCCGGAGCCAACGCCAGATCCCGAGGGCCGCTTGGTCTGGAGGAAGAGTTGCCAGGGACGCTGAAAGTTGGCGAGGTGGCAGGCAGGGGACGACGGTTTCCCTGCGCCAGGGGATCCAAGATGCCCTGCGCCGTCCCATTGCTGGCCTCCTGGGAACTGCCACGGCAGCATTCGCATCTGGACGCGAGACTGACGCCTGAACTTCGGATAGCAGAGTCAACAGGGACAACATTCTTCATAACCTTCCAGAGGAAAGTACCGATCTTCGGGGGGAGACAAGGGTGCCAGATCCACTCAGCCCATTTAAGCTTTGGTTGCCGCTGACGAATACCATTCCAAGCCGACTTGATGATGAATCTACCAGAAGAGGTCAAGTCCCACGCTAAGAAATCATCTCTTGGGGATATGTTGACGGTGTTGCTAGGGACGCTGAAAGTTGGACGTGGGATAAATTCCAGCGACCGGAAGGAGGGAAGAAGTCCCTGACCGTGGCCTCCCTAAGGTGGGGAGGGATAGGCTCAACCACTGCAGCTGCCAGGAGACCAGCCCCAGACTAGTTCTGGTTCTAAAAATTAACTCTACCTTTCCCGATGAGCCATTTGGAGTGACGGATTGCAAAAGGGAGAGTTTTGATCATGTCCTTCCAGACAGCAGAAGTAGCGGGCGGACTACTGCTTGTGGTGCTAAGGAGGTGCCTGCTGTACTTGGCTGACATAAATCTAGCCCATTGGGACTTACCCTCTAGCAAATTTCTGCCCATCTTGATTCTGAACGCGCGCATGACCTCCTCCAGACTTCTGAGACCCAGCCCGCCCTCAAGCGAAGGGACACAGATCTTCGACCATCTCACCCAGTGTTTCTTTTTCTTCCCATCCGCACTGCCCCAGAAGAAATTGGTGAAGCCAGACTCCAGAGCTTTGCAGGCAGCTTTAGGGATGTCCAACGCTGACAACATGTGAATGGGGAAGCTGCTCAAAACGTGTTTAATTAGGACTGATCTTGCTGCCGGATTTAGAAGACGAGCTTTCCATCCCTCAATAGCTCCCAGGATTTTTTGAACCAGCAACGCAAGAAGGGAAGCTCGGATTTTTCCTTTGACAAGAGGGATGTCGAGGTACGTGCAAGGGAAGGAGGCCTGTTTGAAGCCCGTCAGTCGCCCGATTTTACGAGCAGCAACTGGCGTGGCTCTCTCAGGAAGGAAGAAAGAGGATTGTTTTCTAAATCACTCGAGTTCTTAAAAAATTGTTCGGTAATTCCCAGTTTATTTTCACATACTTTGCTCGGGACTAGCAAAATGCTGGTTGGGGATTGTGTTGAGGGTCAAATATTGCATATTAGACCCTATTTATTACTTGAATTTACGAGCATGATATTGTTTAACAGTCGGTTTTAACCGTATTTGTGATGCAGGTTGTATTTGAGAGCATGAACTGCAAAAATGTGCTTAAAGCATATATTTAATACTCTGATGATACCAAAGGCAAGGGATGGACTCCAGGGGACCAAGATTGACGGAATTACACGCCAGAGATTCAAGAAAATTGGGAAACTGAATCTCAAGTGGCCCAAAAATCATCCAGAATGCAAGATCATAGGGTTCCCACCATCCGTTCAGCTCGAAACTTCACATATGGCCTGAAGACCATAAATTAACCGTACACGTCAAATTTCAGTCATTGGATCTCTCGAAAAGTGGCCCAACGGACAGATCAGCCCATAAATTCTCGATTTGGGGCTCACCTGATATCTGGATCTGCTTTAATTTTGGTCTCAACTCATTAAATGAGTTGAAGAAATGAATGGACGGAATGGATTTCTCACGAACATCACGGTGGACCCCACATGTACAGCGCGTGTACATGGGGTACATGTGACCGCGCCGCACCGGACGGTCAGCCCGATCAAAGACGGGCTGACCCGTCTTCTTTCGTGCACAGTGACAGCGGACGCACCAGCGTCCGCTGATTTTGATCAGTGGGCCCCACTCGTTGCCTGGGTTGATGATCAGGACCGTACATTCGGTCCAGGAGGTATCTACTACCCTCACCTATGTGTCCTTTTGGACCCATGCGTGGATAAACATGTAGATCTCTGGTTAAACGTAAGATGGACGACGGACTAAATCAGCTTGTGGGCCACACTTATTTTACTCCGAAAGTACTACTTCCAGGTTTGTTTTTCGTCCTGAAATCAATGGACGGAGTGGATTCCTCAGACACCTAGAGGAATGGGCCCCACTGACAGCCAACGCAAAGACGGAAAGCCCTGTTTCGCGTCCGAAAAAATCGGACGCAACGTATCCATTCTGTGATCATAATCACAGTCGGATTCGTGATCCGAACCGTTCACATGATGAAAAAGGGGGTCTGGTCCTCATCCAAGAAGTCAGATTTGAGAAAAGCACTCCAAAAGCAGCTGTCCAGGGGTGTGCAATCCGATTCCATTGCAAACTGCGTAACAGAGTCGGTCTGACTCTAAAACCGACTCCAGCACCATCCGACCGACCGATGGGTGCTATAAAAGGGAGAGAGAGGCATGGAGAATGCATCCACGGCTGGGAGCTTGGGCGTGGAGCACAGAGACACAGAGAGTGGAGTTGTTTTGTTTATTTTTCTTTTTGTTTATTTTATTTTTGTTTAAGGGATTTAGCCTAATCATGTTGCTAGGCTAAACCTCTTAGCTATGGCTAAGAGGTGAAGCTTGTAGCATAATTAGGATGGTAGCTTTGCTTTGATTCACTGTTATTGAACTCTTATGAATTCTAGTTGGATTATTAAGGAATACTTTTAGTTTTAATGGTTTATTGTGACTCAAATTACAGTAGATCTGCAATAGCTTTGAGTATGTTCTTTTCATTATGAGATTGTGAACTTAGGAGGCCCTGTTGTTCACCATTGTCTCCTGGGCATGGTTGGGTGATGGAACCCTTCCTAACTTTCACAATTCTCTTATGATTGGTTGTGAGATTGGTAAATTGCTGTTGTTTGCCATAGTCTCTTGGGCATGGTTTGGTGACAGAATCACTTCCAAATCTTCACCATTTTAATCCTTTGATGATTAGATTCATGAGAAGTTCAGAGATCTGACAAATCTCTTCTTGCCAGTTGTGTTCGTGAATCAATGCAAGGTAGCTCCCCAATTGCTACAAGTGGATCCTTGGCACCCTAGTTTCTCATCTCTGAATTCTCTTAAAGTTTTAGATAATTATTTCACCATTATTCATTCAGATATTCTCTCATATTTACCCTTGATTTAGATTTCATCTTATCCTGGTTCTAGTTCTGGTTACTTTCAGATTACGTACAGGTTTCAGTCCCTGTGGATTCGACCTCGGTCTCACTGAGTTTATTACTACATCACAACCCTATACTTGGGGAGTGAACACCGAGTTCGAGTTGAGGTTAGCTAGTGGCCGTGCTAAGTTGAGCTGAGGCTAGCTTGACTCGGTTTGACTCGATGTACACCCCTACGAGCCTCTACCTAAATGGTTCAGATCTTTTTGTAAAGGAGGTTTACGTGGTGCCCTCTGTTTGTAAAGGATGTTTATGTGGTGCCCATAGAAGTGCTTTATGAGTGGATTGATTCTCCTTCTTCCCTTTTCCTGAAATAATTTAAATTGTAATGTACTTCATATCTTGTTGATAGAAGTGGGCTAGTGTTTATGTTTCACTCTTCCAACAACCCAGATTAGGTGAGTTCGAGTAACAACTTAATGGGTGAGTGCCTAACTGTGGCGCCCACCTCAATGTATATACAGTATATCTATATCGTTCAACTGTTTTTCTAGCTCATTTTAAGGCATTGTCCAAGAAAAATGAAGCAGTTACAGATTTTAGGCGGACCACAGGAAACATTGGTCAATGAACACCCACTGTTAAAAACTTCCTACCATCCACCCCATTGTTTATTTGCCATCCAACCTGTTAATTAGGTCACACAGACATGGAAGGTATGCCACAAATGCCAGCTAGATCCAATGCTCTAACTTTTGTATAAATTTTTCAATCATGGGTGTTCAAGCTCTATTGCTTCCTGTGGTGTGGTCTACCAAAGAGTTTTATTTACCTCATTTTTGGCCTCATGCGCTTAAATAAGCAGAAAAAAATGGATGAATGGTGTGGATAAAACATATAGATCATGGCGGGCCACCCCCTCTTTCCGCAACATGCACCTAAACTGTTGTACCTCTACTACACGAGGCCCCACAACACGTAAATTGTTGTGCCGCTGGTGCACTAGGCACGAGTCCTAGCATGAAAGCATTCTTTTTTCTTAGGGAAGGTTTACGTAGAGTAGATGGAAGTGCTTTATGGCAGTGTTGATCCTCTCCACCTCACTATTGGCTTTAACTCAACCTTTTATAAAGTGCTTTAAGCCGCGTTGATAGAAGTTGGCCGCGTTAAGTATATTGTGAAAATATTTGATATATATATATATTATATATATATATATGTGTGTGTGTGTGTGTGTGTGTGTTTGTTAAAACTTAGTTTTTTAGTGTTTTTGAAATAATTTTATTGAAAAGGAGAGAAGAAAATCTCGTGTTTATATATAGGGTGTGGAGTACCTTATTATTTGTTTGGTGAATATGTGGAGTACCGAGACTTGTGTGTTCCAGTGTGAACATGCACGAGCTTGGTGTGAGAGCATGGGGATATGAGGCAATGTCACTGTAGAGGCGTATCGTGACCCAAATGAGTTGCTAAATCCGACCATACAGAAATTGCTATAGATGGGTAGCCCAACAATCATAATGCTCAGCAATCTTTGCATATATAAATAGTGCTTAGGTGGTTCATTGGACATCACCAACCACTCAAACCATTATCTCATACAATCAAGTTTTATCTGCTAGCAAATATTAGTGGTTTCCTTAATATTTTTTTTTTCTTTATTATTTTATGGAAATTATAAATATGGAATTTAGAATAACAATGTCTCACCTGGATAGGGATGTGGGTTAGATGAGCCTGGGTTAATAACTTAATGTGTGAATTCCCTGGCATGGGGCCACCTTATGCGTGTGTAAAACATCCATGCACCATCTATTTATTTTCTTAACTCATTTTAGAGGAAGGCCCCAAAAATAAAGCAGATACAAATATCCAGTAGACCACATCACAAAAAACAGTATGATTGAACGCCCATCATTAAAAGCCTCCTAAGGCCCTTATAATGCTTATTTGTCATCCAACTTATTAATTAGGTCATGCAGACATGGATGAAAGGAAAACACAAATATCAAATTAATTCAAAACTTTGAACTTTTGTAGCCTCGAGAAGTTTATAAGGGTGGGCATTCAATGACCATGGTTTCTTGTTGTTTTGTCAAGCTGAGATTTTTATGTACTCTATTTTTGGACTCACACCCTCGAATCAAAATAGATGGTGTGGTGAAACACATACATTTGGTGGGGTCTCACGAAGCGTTTCCAGTAGCACGTAGAACTGCTTGTGGTGCTTGTCTTCGGTGCTACTCAAATTGAGTGGATCCTTACGTTATAGAAGGCTTATATAGCATCGATGGAAGTGCCTTATGATGAGGTTGATCCTCTTGCTTTCTTATCCCTGCTTTAATCGCTAGTATTTTTTGTACGGTGGTCTATGATGAGTTGGAAAATGGATGAATAGTGTAGATAAATAAATTATGGTGGGCCCTCACAGCACAGATCAGTACTAATATATGGGTCACTACTTAGCACGAGCCTTTAATAAAGTGACTTAAAATCAAGGATTCTAATAATGTAATGCATAATCCGATAAAGTAATTGGCACTTTTAATAAAGTGCTTTATTTTGATAGGACTGAAGTGACTCATTAGCAGCTGAGCTGACGCATATGCCTGACACATGCTCCTCACAGCTGTTGAAGTGCCACATGTGACAAGCGGGCACGTTGGGCCAGCGACCCATCACTAGCTCGTGTCAAAGCTCGGTGACCCGCTATGAAGTATGTGCTTTATCCACTCTCTTATCAGGTGGACAAGTCATATGAAACAGTGGGGATTGCACGGTTACTGTTGAAAACTTTATGGATAAGAAAAGTTTTGATTCAAGATTATCTTTGTTTTCCTTCGTCCATGTTACATGACCTGATTATAAGTTTAATTGAAAATAAACATTACAGTAGGTCCCAAAAGGTTTTTAGTAATGGACGTTTAGTCGCTACTGTTTTAGTGTGATGTGGTCCTTGTGATTTAATCTCTCTCACTTTTGGGCTCGTGACATAAAATAAGATGGCAAAATGGATGGAGAGCATGGATTAAACAAATACACTATGGTGGACCCAAGGAGCTTTCACACCAGCTGGTTTTGAGGTCACAAGCCAAAACCCTGATCATCAGGTTAGCTCCACAATGAATTTTCTCCCCAGCCAGTCTGAACAATATTATGTTTGACTCATACATCCAAAGGACTATATGCACTGATACACGGTTACAAAGTATAATCAACGGTCGACATTAAGTAAACATGCTCCGCAAGTCGGGCCTGCCTGATTTCCAAGTCCACACCCGCTGGGAAGATCCGTAGAATCAACTTTAACTGTCCACACTCCTCCGAAGTTCCTGTAGAATCATCTTTAACTTTATTAAAAGAAAAAAAAAAAAAAAAAAAAAAATCAGCTTGCTTAACTTCCAAGTTATTCACATTCACCTGCATATTCACATGAATAGCAGCCCCTTTTGCACTATTGCATTTGTAGGGCCACCGTTTTGTTTGTGTGCCATCCGACCTGTGCATTAAGCAAGCCCCATTATGATGATTCCATGCCTAAAAATCGGCTTATCCAACTATTAAGCGGATCAAACCATACAAAACAATTTACAAAAACCCAAAAACCTCCACATGATCACTTGATGTCCCACCACATTGTTGGACCGGCATGACATTTGGGGCTTCCAACTTTCATGATAGGTTGACCCTTCTGGACAGGCTGGATGCCATGCACAATCATGATAGTGGGCCCACACGCAACCTTTCTAGAATAGGCTTATCCTACCAGGAATTGCAGAGAAACAAGGCCTCCTCTCTCCTATGGTGTGAATCAGCCAATGGCTCCCACAGCAATATTCCAATGACTGGCACCCCTCGGTATGATGCAAATGGACAAGAAAAGATCTGTCCATCGGTTATCATTATCATTGAATCAAACATTTGAAAACCAAATGACCATAATTCACATTTTGGCGCAGGAAGAACGTGATGAGTCCACCGTTCTTCCTCAGGGAATAACTACTGCAAATCCACAGTTCACCGGACTCCTTAACAAAACTTCATCGAATTCACGATGATAAAATTAGCAATAGTTTCTAATAAATTTCGAAATAACTTCATTGATGATAAAACTTAGGATGAGCTCAAACTAGGAAGAAGTTTTCGACTCAAGCTCAAACTCAAAATCTCTAAAAATGAGACTTGCTATAAATAATAAATTTACTATGGTCTCCATTCCTACTAGACTTCATAGTTTTCGGCAAAAAACAAATAAGAGTCTAAAACTTATTATTCATGATAAAAATGAAAATAAAAGGAACTTTCGACTATTGATTGCAAATCTAGTTGGGCAACCCGGCATAGCAGGGTTGGTTGGCTAAAGTAGCTTTTCTAACCCAAAATCATGTATGATATATTGAAAAAATTATCCCAATATTACGAGATGACTGTTTTAAGGTTATGATAGTCTGAATCATTTTTGCCTGATCAAGCCTTCAATTTGGTCCATTTTTGCCATGAAAGTGTCTGCGACATGCTCTACATCACATTTTATAATGTGAACAAAACACTTACTGAGCTGATGTTGAGGATTGACATATTTTCAGACCATGGCCATGTCAAGGTAGTGCCTATGGGACTGCGTTGATCAGCTTTTCTGCATATTGAGATAACGGTGGAATCCTACATTGAAAGTGTTCTCTTTACGGAATGAAGTTTTGCTCCACTCACAAGCACCCGGTCCACATGCGTATTTTCATGAAGCAGTGGCACCAAACTAAGCTCACATGGGTTACCTGAGCCGTGCACAATGTGGGAGAGTTACATATTAGGTGGGCCACACATGTTGGACAGACACCCTGATATGTTTAATGTGGACTGTTTGCTAGACAGCCCTATTCAGGCATGATTGATGGAATGTTATTTAGGCCAGACAACAAGTACCAATTGATGTGTGTATTCTTTATCCACAGGGTTCATCCGTTTTTCCCTATCATCTTAGGACATTATCCAACAAGTGAAGCAGATCCAATTGTCAGGTGGAGCATACCATAAGAAATGGTGGTGATTGTCCATTAATGGCCCACAAAAGTTTTGGATCAAGCTGATATTTGTTATTTCCCTTTATCGAAGCTTACATGACCTTATCAATACAATAAACACTAAGAGCGCCCTAAGAAGTTTTTAATGGTAGGGTGTTCAATGTCCACCGTTTCCTAAAGTATGGCCCACCTAAGATTTGAATCTTCATTTTTGGTATCATGACCTAAAATGATCCGGAAAAACAGATGGACAGTATGATACAGAATACATACATCTAAGTGGGCCCCACTGTAAGGGCGGCAACATCTTGGGAGAGGCGGGTGTCTCACTTAATCCATGCCCCACCGAACCGGGAAGCCGACTGGGTCCTCTCCGCCCGTGTCAAGCCAGGAACCGACAGATCAGTGTGGGAGCCCACCGTTATTTATTTGTTTATCCCTGTCGTTCATTCCTTTTCTTATATCATTTTAATATATTAGCTCAAAAATGAGGCAAATCTAAGGCTCAAGCAGACCACACCATAGATGACTCTTGCATTTAACACAATGCAAGATAACTTGCATTTAATGCAACCCAAACTTACTATTTGGTGTGGTCCACTTGAGAATTGTATATGCCTCATTTTTGGGCTGGTCCCTTGTAATGAAATTAGAAGAGAAGTGGATGGCATGCATAAACACATAAATCCACACAGATTTGCCCGTTCCTGGTTAGAAACCGGCAGGGTAGGACGCAATCCGCTTCCGTCTGAAACAACATGCACATAGGATAGTTACAATCGGTTACTGTGAAATCCAGAAATTCGGGAATGCTAATCTTATTTATTTTTTTTAATTAGTTATAAAGGAATTGAGTATTTAGTTAGGATAGTTGAGATTAATTGAAGATTAATTATGATTAGCATACTAATCTTAGAGTAGAGGGTAGATCGTGTATTCTTACTGAGAAACTGTAACAACGATATCAACTAAAAAAAAAAATAAGAAAAAGAAAAAGAAAAAGGGGTATATATATATGGCATGAGTAGATGGGTGTCAGTCTCGAGAACGACAACCGTATGTATATATAAAGCTTCCTGCACTCCAAATTAACAAAGATGGCTTCGTCCAGTAGGTTTGACATGCTGGACTCGATTGTACTGCTTCGTACCGTTGGGCATTTCGTAGCTCGCGAGTGGAAAGACAATGATCTCAAGGAAGTAGTCATCTTTAGCGGAGTTCAGTTGTCAAAACAAGAATGCCTGTCTTATGGTAAGGTTTGGGTGGAGCAGATGATGTCTGGACGGATATCCATTGATACAGCTCTTATAGGACTTAGGCTGTCATGTAGCTTGCCTAACCCTGATCAAACCGACTGGGCATATGTATGGGATCGGAAGCCTGAGAGTGATACCACAAAGCCGTTCCCTGAGTTGACTCTCTCCGTTCCCATTCTACATCAGCCAAGTAGAGGAGGACAGCAGATGGGTGATGAAACGTCTGCAGCTGCCTATACTTTCTTGGCAGCTTATTGCATGAGACTCCTTGCCAAGTCAGAGTCGAATCTGGTTAATTCGCTTTACAGTATGAAGAGCCGTTATCAAGGTTTCTTTCCGTATAGTTTCATAGTCGAGAACTTTGATGTCTCTCTCAATGTGGCGATGGACTATAAGAGAACGTTGCAGATGCAGGCGGAGATCAAGAACACCTATTTGATGTGGGTCGTTGCATCCAGGGTAGCAGATAGGAGTGTGGGGAGGAAGGCCGATCAATTGATGAACTATATCGCGTACAACGTATTTGAGTACTCTGGAATGATTGCATATAAGCTTCTGAATGACTTGACGTTGGAAGCAGGAGTCACTGCTACGACACTGATGTCGAACATTCGTTCAAGATGGTGTAGGGCGGCAATGCGTGGTATTTGGGACATCATCCATAATCATGAGAAAACAGAGGCTCACCCCAACCGCAGTGTTGCATTCCGATATTCAAGACTTCTTAATCCAGGATATTTCCCAGATCTGCAGACCAAAGAGTGCCCTGCGTTGTGTTACCTGCTTGCTGCTCTGTATAATAAGTATGTGACACCCACAGAGAGTGCTAATCCTATGAAAATTGCAGGGGTTGGGAACATACGAGAAGAAGTAAAGAAGGAGCTAGATGATGTGGCTACACACCTGTTTACAATGTTCAAAGGCGTGAAGAAGATTGATGCATTGGCAATCTAATATTTGCATTCAGGTTCCCTTTCTCTTCTCTTACTGCTATATATATACGAGTGATCTTGTTTCCTATTTATTTAGTTTCAACAATTAGATTTGCTGAAAAACTCAGATTTGCAATTACGAAGTTGGGATGTATATAGTATCTTAAATTTTCATTTCATTACCGTACTTGTAATTGCATGGATTTCCTACTTGGGATGATGCCACTCTTTTATTTATTTTTTAGCCATAAACAGATCCAAACATTTACATGGAAGACCCAATTCACTCATGTTTTTTGTTAGAATTATTTATGAGAGATACAAAGTACATGAATTCAGCTTTCAAGGGGTACAAATGGCCCTACGATGCCCCCTTTTTTAAAAAACAGCTAATCCTATACCACCGCTTTTTTAAAAAAAGGCAATCCATATATCTGTCGAGCCTAATTCAATTTGTGTGTGTAATTTCAGTCTAGTTTCGGAAATGGGGAGCGGATTAGGTGAGACCCTGGATCCAGCGACGTGGGTGGGACTCCTTACTGTGGGTCTTACAGTGATGTATGTGCCTTAAATCCACACTGTCAAATCATTTTAAAAAATCTTTTAGGAGATAATCCCAAAAACTGAAGCTGACTCAAATCTTAGGTGGACCACACCACATGAAATAGTCGTGATTGAATTCTCCACCATTAAAACTTTCATGGATTCCACTGGAATGTTTATTTGTTGATATGGTAAGAAACACCTAAATGAAGAGATCACACAAACATCATCTTGATCCAAAGCTTCCGTAACCCCCAAGAAGTTTCAATTGGTCAATCACCACCGTTTCCTGTAATATGGTCCATATGCTATTTGGAAGTACTTTATTTTTTGGATCATGGCCTAAAATGATCTTTCAATAGGAATGGACGGTGTGGATGTGGTCACATACATCACAGTGGGCCCCACGGTCAGGGGTCCCACCCACCTCGGTGGATCCGGCCGGGACCTCGAGACCCGAAATGATCATCGGTTCCTTGATTGCGATGAACGAGAGTCAATCGGTTCCTACACGCTGTATGTAGGGGGAAGCTAGGCATGGCACGTGGATCCATGGCTCATGCGGTAGATAGATTGTAGATACCTCACTCCCAGATCCATAGCTCAACTGGCATACTGAGATACCTCATTTCAACACCAGACGCCTTGGCATCGATCCCTAGCGGGGGTAGCTAACATAGAGTGTGTGTACCCACATGGGTGGGTATGTACCGACAGCGGAGTTCGATGCATGTGTTGTATATGCACATGGTCCAACTGTTTTCTTTTCTTCTTTTTTTTTTCTTTTTTTTTTTTAAATTTTTTTTTTTTTTTTTATAAATCATTTCACGGTATGTTCCTAAAATTGAAGAAGATCATGACCACACCACGGAGGTTGAATTCTCACCATTAAAAACTTACTGAGGGAAACAAAAGTTTTGGCTCAAGGTAATATTTGTCTGCTCCGTTTATCCAGATCCATGACTTTATAAATAGTATGGATGACAAATAAACATTACAGTGGGCTGTAGGATGTTTTTAATGGTAGGCATTCAATGACTATTATTTATATGGTATGGTCCACTCACTTATTTTTGGTAACGAGCTTTAAAATGAGCTTGAAAAACTGATGGACGGCATGAATATAGAATATTTACCAAGGTAGGCCTATGGTCACCGTGACACCCGTTAACGTGTAATATGGGTAACACACTACTAACACCTAATCCGCTTTCAGGGATTGTCCGTGCACCCGACTTTCCTCTAATAGTCTTTGGTGGGAAGTTCCTGAGCGGGGATGCTAGGTGGGGCTATTGTGACATTTTTGAGAAATTCAATCCATTCATCCATTTTTCAAGCACATTTTATGATATTTAGGGAAAAAATTGCATACGGTTGAAACCTTATCGAGCTCCACCTTAATGTTTATTAGCCATCTAAGCCATTTATAAGATCATTTCCACTGCAATGAAGTGAAAAATATATATATATATATATATATATATATATATATATATATATATATTATATATATATATATATATATATATATAAAACTTTCATGGCCATACAAATGTTCAATAGTAGTCATTGAACCCACGTTGCTTTTTCTCATGTGGTCAACTTTAGTTTTGAATCCACCTTAATTTTAGACGCGTGTCCTAACTGAGTCACAATCAGGATGGACGAAGTGGATTTATCAAAACTATCAGGGTGGGCCTCACCTAATATCTGTTGAGAAGTGGAGCCACATCTGGGGCCGCCCACGACCAGTCGAGGTTGCGCGGATTTCGTATCGCAAGTCCTTTCGCAACTGGAATATGAAAGGAGTTTCGCGGATTTCGTGTCGCAAGTCCTTCGCAACTGGGATGCGAAAGGAGTTTCGCGGATTTCGTGTCGCAAGTCCTTTCGCAACTGGGATGCGAAAGGAGTTTCGCGGATTTTCTGTCGCAAGTCCTTTCGCAACCGGGATGCGGAAAGGGAAGTTGCCAAAACTATAAATTGGGGTCCCTAGGGCTATTCTAGGTTAAAAGGTGAATTTTAGGAAATTATTCTGAGGTGTGGGCAAAGGATTTTCTCTGTACTTCCAAGGGAGAGGTTAATATATTCCCTTGTAATCTTCGTTTCTCTTTATAGTGGAATTTTACATCCATGGTTTTTTACCCTAGTTTGGGGTTTTTCCACGTATATCTTGTCTTGTGGTTTATTTTAGATTGCTTTGATCTATTTCTAATTTATATTTCTTCCTGTCTATCGTTTGTAGGTGAGGCCTTAGATTGGATCTAGACTCACTACGTTGTTGACGTGTTGCGCAACAACTGGTATCAGAGCTATTAGTTTAGTTCTATTGGGAGCGATGACAGAAGATGGGAAAACTAGAATTGAGAAGTTTGATGGTTCAAACTTTGCCTTCTAGAAGATGCAGATGGAAGATTATCTGTATCAGAAGGACCTCTATGTTCCTCTAGGAGGAAAAGAGAAGAAACCAGAAAAGATGACAGATGATGAATAGTTTTTACTGGATAGGAAGGCTTTAGGAACAATCCGACTCTCTTTGTCTAAGAGCGTCGCCTTCAATATATCCAAGGTAAAAACGACAAAAGAATTAATGGAAGCCCTAGCCACCATGTATGAAAAGCCCTCAGCATCCAACAAGGTTCATCTTATGAAACAGCTATTCAACATGAAGATGTCAGATGGTGGGAGCGTGACTGAACATCTAAACGAGTTCAATACAGTCACGAGCCAGTTGGAATCTGTTGGCATTGCTTTTGAGGATGAGGTCAGGGCGTTATTGATCTTATCCAATTTGCCAGATAGTTGGGATGTTTGTGTGGTGATGCTGTGAGCAATTCTTCAGGATCGACAAAGCTAAAATTTGATTATGTGGCCGGTCTAATTCTCAGCGAAGAATCTAGAAGGAAGGCATCAGGAGTTTCAGGGGATTCAGGAAATGCTCTAAACGTTAAAGGAAGATGAAGATCGCTGAACAAAGGAGGCGATAAACACGGGCATTCTAAGTCAAGGAATAAGTCCAAGGGACCGAAAGACAAAGACGGGTGTTGGCATTGCGGCAAGAAGGGGCACATGAAACGTGATTGCAGGGCGCTCAAGAAACAAGAAGGAAGCTCTCAAGGTGGGAAAGATTCAGTGAATCTGTCTGAGGAGAGCAACACAGAGGCGTTGATCTTGTCTCTTGATGCGAGTAATGAGTCTTGGGTTATAGACTTGGGTGCTTCGTTTCATGCTACTTCGTGTAAGGAAGTTCTGCGTGATTATGTGTCAGGTGACTTTGGGGAGTCTACCTGGGTGATGATGAGCCGTGCAATATTGTTGGAAAGGGAGATGTTCATGTAAATCAGAAAAGACGGAACGGTCTTGAAATTGAAGGATGTCAGACATGTACCGAGTTTGAAACGTAATCTGATCTCAGTGGGACAGTTGGCTGATACCGGTTATGTGACGACATTCACCAGTGACTCCTGGAAGATCACAAAAGGTGCCTTGGTAATATCTCGAAGCAAAAAGGAAGGTACTTTGTACGTGACTTCAGGATCGTATAGTTCACTCGCAGTCGTATCAACTGGAGTGAATGAGCAGTTATGGCATCAGAGACTGGGACATATGAGTGAGAAAGGGATGAAAGTGCTATTGTCAAAAGGGAAGCTACCAGGGCTGAAGTCTATTGACTTGGAATTTTGCGAGGACTACGTGTATGCTAAGCAGAAGAGGGTAAGCTTCAAGAAGACGGAACGCGCTCCAAAGACATATCTGTTGGAGCTTGTACACACTAATGTGTGGGGACCGGCACAGGTATTATCTCTTGGTGGCTCACGTTATTTTGTTACCTTTATTGATGATGCTAGTAGAAAACTGTGGGTCTACTTCTTAAAACATAAATCTGATGTATTTGATGTATTTAAGAAGTGGAAAGTTATGGTAGAAAATGAGACAGGTAAAACAGTAAAGTGTCTCAGATCTGACAATGGGGGAGAGTATTGTGTTAAGAGATTTGAGGAGTATTGTGCAGCAAATGGAATCAAACATCAGAAAACGATTCCAGGGACACCACAGCAGAATGGTGTGGCTGAGCGCATTAACAGGACCATCCTTAAGCGCGCCAGGAGCATGAGGTTACATGTAGGATTGCCCAAGACCTTTTAGGCAGATGCTGTGAATATTGCCGCATATCTCATCAATAGAAGTCCCTCAGCACCATTGGATGGTGGGCTACCAGAAGAAGCGTGGACTGGGAAAGAAGTGAACCTTGCACATCTCAGAGTGTTCGGTTGCACTTCATATGTTCACATTGATGCAGAGCACAGAAACAAGCTAGATGCGAAGTCCAGAAAGTGCACGTTTATAGGCTATGAGAAACATGATTTTGGCTACAGGTTCTGGGATGCAGAAAACAGAAAAATCATCAGAAGCAAGGACGTAGTCTTTAATGAAAAAGTGATGCATAAGGACAGTGTGCAGGAAAATAAGGCCGAGAAAAAGGAATTCGTAGAGTTGGAAGAGTTACCGGACATGGGTGTTACAGTGCCACACGATGAGGTAGAGCCGCATACACCAGTTGTGAGGAGGTCTACTCGGGAGAGGAGACCCACGGTCCGATACTCACCCTCCTTACATTATCTACTACTGACAGATAATGGTGAGCCAGAGTGTTTTGAAGAAGCGTTACAGTCAGATATATGGGTTAAGTGGGAGCAGGCTATGGATGATGAGATGGACTCTCTTGAGTCTAATCGTACATGGGAACTAGTCACTCTACGCAAGGGTAAGAAAGCTCTTCATAACAAGTGGGTTTACAGACTGAAGGAGGAGCACGATGGTTCGAAACGGTACAAGGCCAGATTGGTTGTGAAAGGGTTTCAACAAAAGAAAGGCAGGTATCGATTTCACTGAAATATTTTCACCGGTAGTGAAAATGTCTACGATTCGCATGGTCTTGAGTATAGTGGCTTCAGAGGACTTACATCTAGAACAGCTAGATGTTAAGACAGCCTTTCTTCATGGGACCTTGAAGAAGAGATATATATGCATCAGCCGACAGGATACGTGGCACAGGTAGGTAATGAGAACAAGGTGTGCAGACTGAAGAAGAGTCTATATGGCCTGAAGCAGGCCCCGAGGGAGTGGTATAAGAAGTTCGATAGTCATGTCGGGAAACGGTTTTAGGAGATGTCATGCAGACCACTGTTGTTACTTGAAGAAGTTTGATACGTCATACATCATCCTTCTTCTGTACGTTGATGATATGCTTGTGGCTGGCTCAAGCATGGAGGACATCTCAGATCTCAAAAGACAATTGTCTAGAGAATTTGCCATGAAGGATTTAGGAGCTGCAAAACAAATCCTAGGCATGAGGATAAAGCGTGACAGGGAAAACAAGAAATTAGTTTTGTCACAGGCAGAGTACATAGCCAAGGTACTTGATCGATTCAATATGGGAGGTGTTAAGCCGGTTAGTACTCCATTAGCCAACCACTTCAAGCTATCTAAGAGCAAGGTGCAAAGACGCAGGAGGAATAACTACATGGCTAAAGTCCCATACGCGTCAGCTAATATTGGGACTCTCATGTATGCTATGGTGAGCACGAGGCCAGACATTGCTCAAGCAGTGGGAGTTGTTAGCAGGTTCATGAACAACCCCGGGAAGGAACATTGGGAAGCTGTGAAGTGGATCCTTAGGTACTTGGTAGGTACTAAGGACGTAGGGCTGTGTTATGGTGGATCGAAAATCAAGTTACAAGGCTACGTGGATTTAGATTTGGCAGGAGATATCGACAGCAGAAGAAGCACTACGGGTTATGTTTTTACTCTGGGTAGTGCTGCAGTCAGTTGGGTCTCTCAGTTACAAAAGATAGTATCTATCAGTACGATAGAAGCATGCAAAGAGATGGTGTGGATGGAAGGTTTTATGGAAGAGTTGGGTAAGAAGCAAGCAGATTACAAGCCGTACAGTGACAGTCAGAGTGCAATACACTTGGCTAAGAATTCAGCCTTTCATTCAAGGACCAAGCATATTGCCATCAGATATCACTTCATACGTTCGTTACTGGAAGATGGATCGATTGCTCTGGAGAAGATTCATACAAGTGAGAATTCTGCGGATATGCTGACCAAGGCGGTCACAAGGGAGAAGCTGAAGCTCTGTTCAGCTTTGATTGGTCTTCAGGCTTGAAGACGGGGAGGTGGTGCACTCCGGATGAAGAAGACAAAGGTTTATGGAGATGTGTCTCCAAGTGAGAGATTGTTGAGAAGTGGAGCCACATCTGGGGCCGCCCACGACCAGTCGAGGTTGCGCGGATTTCGTATCGCAAGTCCTTTCGCAACTGGGATGCGAAAGGAGTTTCGCGGATTTCGTGTCGCAAGTCCTTTCGCAACTGGGATGCGAAAGGAGTTTCGCGGATTTCGTGTTGCAAGTCCTTTCGCAACTAGGATGCGGAAAGGGAAGTTGCCAAAACTATAAATTGGGGCCCTTAGGGCTATTCTAGGTTAAAAGGTGAATTTTAGGAAATTATTTTGAGGTGTGGGCAAATGATATTTTCTCTGTACTTCTAAGGGAGAGGTTAGTATATTGCCTTGTAATCTTCGTTTCTCTTCATAGTGGAATTTTGCATCCGTGGTTTTTTACCCTAGTTTGGGGTTTTTCCACGTATATCTTGTCTTGTGGTTTGTTTTGAATTGCTTTGATCTATTTCTAGTTTTTTTTCTTCCTGTCTATCGTTTGTGGGTGAGGCCTTAGATTGGATCTAGGCTCACTGCGTTGTTGGCGTGCTGCGCAACAATATCTACTTCAGACGGAAAGCTATTGCAGGAAATTGGCATCCAATTGCAAAACCCATAACACGACACCACCTTAGGCATGGTGTTGATGTGGCAAATTCTATGGGCCTAACATGATGTATGTGTTATATCCACACCGTCCATCCCTTTTTTTCATATTATTTTTGGTCATGAGCTTAAAAATAATGTAAATCTAAAGCTCCTGTGGACCACCATGAAAACTACTATAGATTGAACAATTAAAGTTGAAAAGCTCTCAGGGGCCATAGAAGCTTTGGATTTAAGCCAGTATTTGTGTTTTCATTTCAACTAAGTCTGTGTGACCTTATGAATAGATTGGATGGCAAATAAACATCACGGTGGAACACCCCGTGAAAGCCTTCTCTGGTATCATTTGTTAGCTCATGCCCTAAAATGATGGGGTGAAATGGATGGATAGAGTTGATATAACACGCATCATGATGGCCCCAAAAAGCTTTACCAAGTCAATACAACCTTTTACCACAAAGAAAAGGATAGCTTCTTGCACTTGAAGTAAGAAAAGGATAGAGTTGTCATTTTAAAAAATTATTTTAATTCAAAATCACATCCTGCATTCGGTGATAAGTGTTAAGTTAAAAGATGAAAACTTAAAATTAAACCCATATTTTAAGTGAAAATTCAAATTAAGTACTTAAAATTTGGAATTTACCAAATGATTTGAATTTGGAAAAAATCACTGATAAAAAGCCTTTTTTTTTTTTTTTTTCCAACTATAAATTAAGTTTTACCAAACATGCTCATCCAACGGACTATTTATACAAACGATAATTGATAGTCTACATTGAATAAACATTCTTAGCAAGCGGGGCCCACCTGATTTCTAAGTCCAGGAAACGTCCACACTTATGGTGGTCAATGGGTGAAGCCTGAGCCAGGCAAAATCAAAATTTTGAATACGCCGGCCCAAACAGTTCAAATTCAGGCCCAAGCCCATTCAAGGCCCGGTACTTTCACAACCAGCTGATCCATACTCCTTCATATGATGAATAGCCCCAAATTAAATACTATTCAATTGTGATGGGCCATCATGTTACCCGTTCATCAAGTGAGCCCCACCAAGATCATGGAATGCCCCCAAAAAGAGGCCTATCCAACCATTAGGTGGGCCAGACTATTGAAGACAATTTACAACCACCCAAAATCTCCACATCACGTGATGTCGCAGGTGATTATTGGATTGGCCTGATGCTTGGGGCTTCCAAATTTCAAGGTAGGTCAACATTGCTGGACTGGCTGGATGTCATACAAATGCATGGCAGTGGGCCACGTCCAACCTTTGGAGGATGGGCTTATGCATCCCACACAGCAATATTCCAATGATCGGCACTGTTGGGTATGATGCTTACTAGCAAGAAAAGGTCATGGTCCACCAGTGATCATTGTCGCTGAATCCATCAGTTGAAAACTAAATTATCATGGTCCACATTCAATATGTGAAGAAGGGAACTGAGTTGATGGTCAGGATTATCATGTTGGCACAATTTTCAGACCATGTCCAAGTCAAGGTGGTACCCACCATATAGACGGTGCAGATCACCTTATGTTCGTATTGACTCCATAGGAGAACCCTTCATTGAAAGTGTTTCGCTTTGTCTAAAGAAGGTTTGCCCCCACTCAGACGCCCCTGTCTACATACATATTTCCATACTGCAGACGCCCCAAGCCAAGCACATGTGGGTACCGAAGCCGTATACAATGTGGGGGGCTTATTAATAAGGTGTGCCACACACGGTAGATACAAACCGGGATCGGACACTCATTAGGTGGGCCATGGATTCACCTTTAATATGGACTGTTAGACGGATGAACCCAAATTGATACATGATGGCTGGAATGTTATTTCTGACCAAATCGTTTCGACCACCTATCCCAACTTAAATTGCCCATGAATCTCAACAATTACTATGAGTGAATTAACAACCGGCATTTTATTTTTAACCATCCATTTGATCAATCATGTGTGTATATTGGGACCATGCCATCAGTGCGCTTTTTAGCATAGGATTACTCCACCAAGATCATTATATATGTAAGACTCCATCAGGTGGGCCGCACATGATCATTAGTTTAGATTAGATTGTTGGATTATTCAGATTGAGCGAGTCACTGGGCCCTACTACAGTTGTGATAATTATAAATAGGTTTGAGACGGGCTGCATGAATGTAACAACCCTTTTTTTTTTTTTTTGAAACCACGTGGCCCACCTAATCTTAATTTGGAGCTGTCTTACCTAATATTGTTAGATGTCGTAATTGGACATTTAGAAAAGCATGAATGGGATGGATTTCCCTTATTGTCTTTGTGGGACCCAATTTCTGGTATGTATGTACATAGGTGTGCATGCAAATGAGGTGTACCAGATTCAACACTCAAAAGGATGTTGACCCGTGTCTTTACAAGAAAGGAGAGAATTCTCCCGCTCAAATAAAGATTCAAACGGACCAACGTTCGCTGAAAGATGGTGGCCCACCTATCGTTATGATGTTGGTAGATCTAAATCGTTGATCTTGTTCAGATGGTGCCTTCAACCAAACCCTGGCCACTTTTGCACATTAGAACTGTTGGGGATTTTTGGCCTGCGGAATCACACAGATCTAGATCTAGGATAGCAATCTAATGGCACCAAGCACACACACAAGAAAAGAGAACACACAGATTTAATGTGGAAAACCCTTGTGGGAAAAAACCACGGCACAAAGCGACAGATCACCACTATGAAAGCATCAATTACAAAGAGAAAAGACTTACCCGATTCGAACAACCTCGAATCTCACCCTTGCTACACCCTTTGATAACCCTAAAACCCTTTAGAATACCTTTAGGAAGTCTTGGAATAATATTAGAATATCCATAGGGACCCCAATTTATAGTTTTGGCAACTTCCCTTTCGTATCCTAGTTACGAAAGGACTTGCGTCACAAAATCCACGAAACTCCTTTCGCATCCTAGTTGCGAAAGGACTTGTAACACGAAATCCGCAAAACTCCTTTGTGCATCCCAGTTGCGAAAGGACTCAGATTTAAGACATCTCGCAACAATCTCCACCATGTCTTCAATCTTCAACCATGTAGCTTCTTGACCTCTTCTCTTATTTCTGCATCACATCATAGCTCAAGATCACATTGGCCAACCAGCGCCAATCACGGATCTGATAGATACCTGCTATACCGTCGGTGCGAATATCTCTGAGAAGCCGATCTCTTCTCTCTGAGAATAACCCATCGCTACCAACCTCGCCCTGTATCTATACTGTATCCTCCTGAAGGTCCACCTGCATCCAACCGCTCACCGGCCCACTAGAAGCTCCACCCGCTCCCATATGTCAGTCTGGTACAACGAATCCATCACATCGCTCATAGTCACCTTCCACTTCTCAGCACTAGGCTCACCTAGAGCCATCAGAATAGAAGATGAATCCTCTGTGATATTAGAGTCATTCATGTACCACGACGATATCCTGTGATCATGTCGTATGATTCTTCACACAGGTGGCTGCTCCACCTGCTCTGTATCCCTGTCCGCACGTCTCAGCCTTCCTGCCATGCCTGCTCATGTGGCCATGCCCATCATGCCACACACGTACAGAGGTGGAATCCGCTACATCCACTGTAGCTCCACCTTTTGAAGTGTTCTCGATCAACGTGTAAACATGATCGAGTCGTTGCGCTTTCATGATTACCCGTGCCCCCTTAGATACTTTAAGAGCACCATCAATATATGTGTACTTGCATCCTTTTGCCTCAAGTACACCAAGAGAAATCAGATTCTCCTTCAAATCAGGAACGTGCCTCACATCTGTCAAGGTACGCTCCACCCCATCAAACATCCTGATGTGCACCGTACCAACAGCCACAACATTACAGGCAAAGCCATTGCCCATAAACACTTGTCCACCATCGCACTTCCTGTAGCTGGTGAACCAACTCCGATGAGGAGTTATGTGAAAAGATGCCCCTGTGTCTAGCATCCACTCGTCCTTACGATCATCGTATGATCGTCTGAGCGAAGACACAGACAAAACATCACCATCACATCCACTCGATTTATCTGACGTGCCAGTGTTAGCCTCCCTGCATGAAGCCTCAGAATCTTCCCTCTTAGATTTAGGATTTTCAAAACCCCTCTTCACATGTCCTTCCTTTCCACAATTCCAGCACTTTACCTTTCCTTTGCCCTTGCCCTTGGATTTGGATCTAGAACCTGAAGAACCTGTACCTTGTTCAGAATTTCTACCCACTGTAAACAGTGCATCAGAAGATGTCACCATATTGCTGTCTAGCTGTCTCATAGCCTTCCCTTGAAGGGCTGAGATAATAGTGTCGACACTCAGGGTTTTATTCATGCTGCACATAGTGTCCTTGAATGACTCATAGGACGCCGGGAGAGAATTCAGCAACATACATGCTTGTTCTTCATCTTTCATCACTTCCTCCATATCCAGCAATTTGCAAACCAATTTATTAAAGTTGCTGATGTGAGCCTCCAGATCTCCACCCTCTGCCATCTTGAAGTTATATCACTGCCGCTTCAAGTGTAGGCGATTTTCAGAGGATTTCTTCGCATAGACATCCTCTAACTTCGCCCATAACTTAACCGCAGTTTTCTCCCTCATGATGTTGTAGAGAACCTCATCCGTGAGACATAAACGGATCGATGATAAAGCCTTCCTATCAAGAGTATTCCAATCACCATCAGTCATAGTGGACTTCCGCTCCTCAAGAGCACCATCTTCGCCTTGTTTGATTAAGGTACTCATCTTCTTGATCTTCCATAACTCAAAATTATTTTTCCCTGAGTACTTCTCAATCTCATACCTGGCGCTCGCCATTATTACTAATCTCTCAGATTCAGATCTGTGCCCCAACTTAAGCTCTGATACCACTTGTTGGGAATTTTTGGCCTGCGGAATCACATAGATCTAGATCTAGGATAGCAATCCAATGGCACCAAGCACACACACAAGAAAAGAGAACACACAGATTTAACGTGGAAAACCCTTGCGGGAAAAAATCACGGCACAAAGCGACAGATCACCACTATGAAAGCATCAATTACAAAGAGAAAGGACTTACCCGATTCAAACAACCTCGAATCTCACCCATGCTACACCCTTTGATAACCCTAGAACCCTTTAGAATACCTTTAGGAAGTCTTGGAATAATATTAGAATATCCCTAGGGACCCCAATTTATAGTTTTGGCAACTTCCCTTTCGTATCCTAGTTGCGAAAGGACTTGCGTCACAAAATCCGTGAAACTCCTTTCGCATCCCAGTTGCGAAAGGACTTGCGACACGAAATCCGCGAAACTCCTTTCCGCATCCCAGTTGCGAAAGGACTCAGATTTAAGACATCTCGCAACAAGAACAAGTGTGTAAGTGCACGATCAATGGCGTTAGAAAGATGTATATGCAGCAATTCTAAGAACGGAATCAATTTTTGTTTTGCCATGTTGGCAATCTGTTTGTGAGTCGAATATCTATTCCTAGCCCTCCATTCCCGGTTCATCTAAACCGTAGAAGAATCATTTTAGTTAAGGAATCGTAACAAACAAAAGGTGAAAAGAATATTTCTAGTTTTAGCAATACAGGTGCCCTAGAAAAGATCTGAGCCATAGGACTGTCATCCAAGCAATCTCAAGTGTGCATATATTTCAAAGTTATAGCGAGTCTAGAAACTTCGCTTTGAAGGGATTAGGGTTTTTCTGTTGCATTTGAGTTTCATTAGCCGTTTTAAGAAAAGAAACTCGAAACCATCAACGTGTTGAGGGTTTTCATCCAAAAATGTGGGTCCCACATGCATCCCAGCTTCCATCTAAGCCATCCAGTCAAGTCAGATCATGTGATGATCTGTCAACCACAAGTTTGCCATTAACGTCCAAGTCATCTTCTCCGTCGGGTTGAAAAACCCACCATTCGTATGTGGGGTCCATTCGTCGATCAGGTGTGTCTATTTGAAAGGTCTTACCATTTGATAACCACCCCTAAATTCTGATTATGTTTCTACAATATGTCTAACCATGCTAGTGGGTTATTTGTTAACCGAGTCTAAGTGAGTTTTAGTTTAAAACTCAACTAATTATAGGATTAGTTATGGAACCATCCAGAGTCAGACTGATGGTTATAAATACCCCATTTCTATTCTTCTCTAGTCCTTTTCAATTCAAAGAAAAATCAGAAAGAGAGGGAGTGAGAGTAGGGCGAGTTAGTGAATCTGAGTCGAACTATACCGAGTCGACTCAGCCCGGGCGACTCTCGTTATCAATCTAAGTCTATCCATGGTCGAGATGTTGTCTGAAGAAAGAGGAGTAAAGGAAGGGGAATGAGAGCTGAAAGTTCTTATGGAGGCGAGTGGTGTTGACGAGTCACTCTAACTTGATGGTATTGCACTCAATCTGGAGTGTTGGTGTGTCGTAGGACTCACTCAAGTGTCGTTAGTGTAGCTGGTCGTGGAAAGCAAGTCGATCTGTGAGATTCTCCATTCGAGGTAGGTACATCTTAGCATTCTTCCTCAACTCAAAAATCAATCGAGTTAGGTTGTTCCAATGGGGTTATTGCCGAGTTTTCAACTCATGCTAGTCCATTGTTTGCCTTGATAATTTGTGCTAACTCAGTCATAAACTGGGTTCAACTCATATAAAATAAGGGCTGACTCAGCGGTTTGACTCAATTTATCATAAACCGAGTTACACCCAGTTGATGACTGAGTTATCATGTTTAGATCTGCTGAATTGCGGTTTTTTTTTTTTTCCAAAAAGAAATTCATTCCAGAAAGGTATAGGCTATCATGTTTAATATGTTAGCTAACTTAGTTAAAATCTGAGTTACCTAGTGATGTTCCACGCACTCCACCGAGTCACTGACTCGGTGACTCAGTGATTTGTATTATAGTAGTGTTGAAACTAATTAATGCATGTCTTCTTAAAACCAAATCTCAGGAAAACTTCACCTGGTGAACTGAGTTCTTGGATCTTGCTTTAGTGACAACACTGAGTTGGACCAAGCCTCGACTAGATCTTGGCACTTTGTAGGTCTGGAGTTGATTTTGATCCAAATCAACTCGGATTTGTGGTGAGCTATTATTATCCCTTTAGATTCCAGCTAGAATGTTGATTTTACTTAATAATTTGTTAATTAGTATGTCTACTTGGTTGTAGGAGTTTGGGTCCTTCCCAATTTCTTCTTCTTTTCTTACCTCTTAGTAAGGGAGGTCGAAGCTTGAGGTGAGATCTACCCTTTAAGCTTCTTTCACAATAGTAGCTTAGGTTTATTTCAAAGATGATAATCTTATTGGAATATTCACTTTAGTAATATCATTACATAATCCCTTATCTAATATTTGAACAAGATAATATTAACTATTTGTGTAGAACATACATGTACTCTTATCCTTATATCATGAACTCTCTTGTCTAATTCTTATGGTGTAGAATGATTTCCTACAACTAATGCATTCATGCTTATAGGTAGTTTTTGTTACAATTATGTTATAATGTGGGGGATTTTTGGAATGAAAATCAATGTAGAAGACACATAGATTAGAATTATAATTGGAGATAATTTAGTATCATGTGGCATTTGCATAGTTCATTTGTATTAGTTCATTTGTATGAGTTGTAAATAGAAAAGAGTGTGCCAATGTGTGGCATAGCATGCATGTATTGTGGTGTGATTGTAGTTAGTGTATGCAAATGAGTGTTAGTGTGTGTTATAATGTATGAATGTATGGGTGAATGTGTGGCATCACCTGCATGTATTATGGCGTAATTGTAGTTGGTGTATGCAAGTGAGTGTTAGTGTGTATTATAATGTATGACTGTGGATGAATGTGTGGCATAGCATGCATGCATTGTGGCATGATTGTAAAATGTGTAAAAATACAAGAATACTTGTCTTGTAAGTCAATTTATAAAATATTGTTTGATTACATCAAAGTATAAAAGGAATTATATTTGAATCATGAAATTACATGTATGAAGAATGTTCCTTAAATTGGTGGCCTCATTATGAATCAATTGGAATTATTACATCTACCATCTTAGGAACATTTGAATCAAATTTGAAGATGGTGTCCAAGAGTGGACTTAGTGTCCTTAAGGGAATATGGACTAATGTTAGCGGTTAATGGAAATGATTTGAATAGATTGATTACTTGGGAATTATAGTATTAATGTGGCCAATAATTGTAAGGATGTACATAAATGGCTGATTGTAAACCGGATTAATAAAGGACAGGTAATCATGCACACATTGCATATGGGCGTTATCAGGTGCCTGGTCAACTGTTTGGAAAGACCAATGTACTGTTCGAACGACCCTAATATCATTTGAATGGGTCGACTGTTCGAAAGACCCACTCTTTGCATGGATGAGCCAGCTGTTTGAAAGGCTCATCTGATGGTCAACTGGATGTGCATCACCAGGCTGAGGTGCATTTCATGCATCCATTCATTTTAAAAAGATCATCTTATAAAATGTTTGCTTTGCTTGAATGTTTGCTTTAAAATAATCTTAATTACTATTTTTTATTGTAATCTTGGGCGGTGTTTCTCATTGAGATGGCCACTCATGTATACTATTGTGCAATTGCACCAACCATAGGTGTCGTAGATGAAGAAGCGGCACCCATGAATAAGGAACCGACACCTGATGTTAGAGAGAAATGGCCATAATATTAGTCTCAAGAGGAGCTTGTCGAATCACAAGCTAGGATCAGGCACGATGGACCTTTCACTTTGGTGGAGACTCCTGAATATAACTGATATAATTTCTCTATTAGTTTTTCATTCTGCGTTGTATAAGCCCTATGGGCCTTTACTTAATTTTGTTTGGATGTGGACTCCATATTTTCCTTATGCATGGTTTTCACATTTTGGATGTGATTCCACTCTTAAATGATTTTCAATACGCTTGGATGAAATGCTTTCTGCATAGTTAACATTTCAAATTTTTTTTTTGTACATGAGTGCCAAACTCATGCTATGTAATCCGGGGCGTTACAATGAACCATGACCCTTGTACATGATTATTAAGCCGAATATGAAAACCTACAATGTGGAGACCCTAAAGGAGAGAAGTGTAATGAGAAAGCTTCTCTATCCCTATTTCCTAAAAATAGATATATCGGTCCCTCACTCACATAAGAGATAAAACCCTAGTCTCATTGAGAGGTTCTCCTAAAGGTGTGAGGTGCGAAAAATCAAGATTCTGATATATAACGTATCATAGATATGTTCCTCTCATGGTTGGGCGAAAAGAAGGCGGACCGTAAATTGACTGTAACTTTTGATCTGGGTATCGTTACGGGGCGCACAACCTATCAATCTTTATTGAAACAGGCCATCCGAGGTGAACCAACCCACAAAGTGGGTCAAATCTGTCCGTTTCATCAGAAAACACGCGCTTTCAGCTCAAAAATGAATTTTTAGAAAAAAAATTACTATTTTTAGTAATTTCATTTTTTGTAAAATATTTTTCTATTTTTAGATTTTTAAATTTTCTTCTTTTTAGATCTAGCAAAATTTTATTTTTAGAAGAGTTTTAGTAGAATTCAAACTTTTATTAGAGTTACAAATTTGCTATTTTTGATAATTACAAATTTTAGTTTTTTTTTTTTTTTTCTATATTAATGATATAACAGATACATACAGATTAGTCAATTATCAATCAATTTCGAATTTTATAGAATTTATTTTTTATTTCCTTGTTCTTTTCCTCGTGGATTTGATGAGTCTCTATGAGGAGTCTAGAGAAGTTCTGTGGAATTGTTCCATGGATTTGGTATGACTTTTCTTCGGATATATGACTTTTAACAACGGGTCAGGCAACAATTCCATGGACGGTGCTCCAGGAAAATTACCTTTAACTGCGGCAGCTTTCGAAGCGGCGCAGTGAGAGAATCGATAATCATGCAAGGGCTTGTAAGCTTTCATCGATCACATGACAGATCGCATATCTTACAATATAATCCTTTGACAAGCATATAGGAGATAAAGTACAGAAGGTGAAAAACTAATTAAAACTCATCTTGACAAACAGACTAATCCCTTTATTACATAGCGACTATACGAGAAATAAACACAACAAAAAAACCACAGAGAAGACCGAAACACGGAAAAGAACTGACTTATATAAACACAGCCCAACACAATGCTACCTCATCTGAAGGGCAACAAGGGACCGGGACAGCCACTAGATGCATACAAACTTCACATAAACCTCGGTGGGGTAAACTTCTTTTAACCTTCAGTAGAATGAGTATCTTAAACCACACCCACTTGTCTTCTGTTGCTTGACTAGCCACAACTTGTTAATAATAACCAAGTTAAGACAAATGCTGGCGAGAGGATTGTGCCTTATTTCGCCGATCTCGGTGAATCCCAACCCCAAGATATAATTCCCTGATTGCATGCAATTCTGCAACAATTTCTTTCATCTCCATCCGCTCGTTTGGAGATTCTACAGAACATGCGATGCCAATTTCAACCACAGAAGCGAAGCACGCTTGCATTTTTGTTCTTGCAGTGTGCTGTTGTTCTTGATCACTGTTTAGAGCTTGAACTTCTTCTAAGAGAAGTCGTGGGTCTGCAATCTCCATCACTCGATCGGGTAAAGCCATCTTAACAAATCGATGGAGGCTTAGGTCATCTTTAAACATGTCATCGGTTGGACTCTTTCCTGTGAACATCTCTAGAAGAAGGATGCCATAACTGTAGACATCTCCATGTAGACGCCTTTCCGCCCATTCCATACTCTGTCAATTACACATCTCGAATTTTCAAGATATCAAGGTTTCATTCCAACAATTAAACGAAAATAGGGATTAATTTTTTATCTTAAAAAGTGACAATCATTACAAGAATAGCAAGAAATTATTTTATTAATTTTAAACTTTTGAAGCATGAAGTTCTCAAGGTATAACTAACTAATGAGTCCTACTAAAATAGGGTCCTTACTCTTGCTCGGGTGGTAGACTCTCCGGAGTTTCAACTCCTGGTCCTCATCCATTAACCTTGCTTGCTGGATTTATGTTTGGTTGAATTAAATTTATCTTTACCAAAATTGATTTTTTTAAAAAATATTAAAAATTGTTATGAGAAAATGTGATCCGACCACTATTGGCATACGCGCCTCAAGCCTAATGGTAGAGATTGTGCCGAGAATAGCGGACGTCCACTCTGACCAAGCAGTATAAGTAGGAGCTTAACCTATTGGAACAAGTATGCAAAATCTCTCACCCAAAACCCCATCCACATAACTTAGACCCAGATTCTAGGCCTGACTTCGGCATCGGAGGGTCCCCTGCTCTAGCCAAGGTCTCCATTGTCGTTCATCTGTGCACGTGCTCGGATCTAAGAGCTCGGCGAGGATGAACCAGATTTTTACATCAACAAAAATAATCTTCCAGCCTCCAATCCTTCATTCTTAGTGAGAGTTTCTCTTGGGTTACCAGTGCAGTTGGTTGTTTAGCGGTGACTAATGAAAATATAACTTTAACACAGATTTATTTTGAAAGTTTTAGGGTGTGTTTGGTAGCACTAAAAAATTCTCTCTCTCTCTCTCTCGCTCTCTCTCTCTCTCTCTCTCTCTCTATATATATATATTAATATATATATATATATATTATATATATATAAAGGTAAAAGACATAACTAATATTCACAAAAATGAGATGAACGTTTTTTTTTTTAACACACTTCATTGATGTTAAGCTGTTATTTATGAGAAATGATTCGGTGCTCTCAGATTAATAGTGGTTCTAGTTGCATTTTTTTTTTTTTTTTTTGAAGGAAAGGAGGGCCAAGCCCCTATATTTTTATATTTATGAACGGAGGATGTACAAAAACAGAGATTCGGATGGGCTCCACAAAAAGGGGAAAATGGGCCATATATACTTAAAAATAATAATAATAAATAACAAGATGGAACACAAAAGGCAAAACGCCGTTCTAGTTGCATCGAGACACTTGGAAAGTCCAATAAATTAATCCAGTTCACTAGGTCTTCTACATGTTTCTTGGGCTACCTGGAAAAAAATAAATAAATCACAACCACCAAATGATTCACCCGTCTATTGACCTTGTTTTTTTTAAGTCATTCATATTAGGAAGACATGGATGGGATGGTCAGGATTGCCTGATAAAAGTTATTTGTTAGTAACACTACTAATGGACTATGGGCTTCAACAAATAAATGGCCAAAACGTTTTATATTGTCACTATTTTTACATAAATGATCTTCACGGTCCATGTGACAGGATATTGATTGGGTGTGTAAAGTCATCCAATCATGTAATTTTTAGATGGCATACTGTGAAATGTGCGCTTGACCTAATGAATTGGACTGCCCCCTTAGCTCGAAGCAACTAGAAAAGCATCATAACTTTGTTTTAAAAGATCATTTATTAGTATGTATTCTTTTGGTAGCAACTGTAATTAACGACATGAGCAGAAACATTAGCAATAAAAAGAAGTGACGATTCATAACTAGTATCTTAAAACTTTTGCAAAACATCTATAAAAGATAAAAGAACAAAAAAAAAAGAGTATGAAATTGTTACCTGGAGGAGCATAGCCCACTGTTCCCTTGATACCAGTTGAGCTGGTTGGATCTTGAGAGGTATTGCTGTCAAAGAGGAACCTTGCTAATCCAAAATCACTGACATGTGCGCACATGTCATCGTCCAGCAGAACATTGCTTGGTTTTAGATCACGATGAACAACCGGTCTATCATAATAGTGATGAAGATACTCCAATGCAGAGGAGACATCAATGGCTATATCTAGCCTTTGAATAAGGTTCAAGCTCCTTGACTCCTGTTGTCCATGTACACTTGGATGCAACCACTTCTCTAGACTCCCATTAGGCATATGCTCAAACACCAGAGCTTTGAAATCATTGCCTTTAAAATCAATGCTTGAGCAAGCAGTTATAATTTTAACTAGATTCCGATGCCGCATATTTCTCAAGGCTTCGCACTCGGCCATGAAACTCCTGAAAGCGCCTTGTCGTTGAAGATTGAAAACTTTAACTGCAACAACTGTTTCATCGCGATCTAGAATTCCTTTGTATACAGAGCCATAACTTCCCATACCAAGCAAATTGTCAGGCGAGAACTCACCAGTCGCTTTAAAGAGATCCGCATAAGAAACATTTAAGAATTGGCCCTCCAAGAAAGATGCAGGCAAAGGCGTCTTGCTGGCCTTTTTTCTCATCCGATAAATGGCGAAGAGAAATGATAAGAGAATCAAACCTAAAACTGCACCAACCACGGAGAATATTATCTTTAGAGAAAGCGATCTTCCGTGTTTCTCAGGAGCTTTCTTTGGGCATGTTGGCAGCCGTAACAGTGGAACACCTCCACAAAGCTTGTTGTTTCCGAGGACCGAAAATGCGCTCAAATTTTTGAAAATCCCTTGAGTTGGGACCTGGCCATCGAGATCATTGGATGACAAATCCAAGTGCTCCAGAAATGGAAATTTCTGCAGAGATGTTGGAATATGCCCAGACAGGTTATTGTGAGAAAGATCGATCAGTAGAATGCTTTTTAAGTTCTTCAAATCTGGAGGAATGGCTCCTTGAAAGAAGTTATTTCTCAAATTAAGGATTTCCAGGCCCCGACAATTGCCTAGCATGCTCGGAATTTCACCTGTCAACTTGTTGTGACCAATACGCAAATTTTTAAGTTGTTCCAAGTTACCAACTTCTAACGGCAGAGATCCGACCAAAGAATTTTCATTTACAGTAAGATCAAACAGAGAAGGGATACTAAACACTGTCTTGGGTATGGTACTGTTAAGCTCATTTCTATGGAGGACCAATGATCGAAGATTATGGCAGTTTCCAAGACTCGAAGGGATACTTCCCTGCAAACGATTTTCATATAAAAGGAGTTCAACCAAGTGAGTGATGTTGCCAATGGAAGATGGGATTTCTCCTACGAGTTTGTTTCCGTACAAATACAAGCCCTCTAAATTTTGAAGCTTACCAACACCAATAGGAATGGTACCCATGACAAAGCTCTCATATATACCTAACCTATTTAAGTTAAAGAGATTGCTAATATCGGTTGGGATGATTCCAGATATTGGGTTTTCTCCTAACCCTAGTTCTACTAGGTGGGTGGAGAGATTGACAATGGCGGCAGGCAGTGTTCCTCTCAGCTGATTGGAATATAACCCCAATACTTCCAAACGGCTACAATTCGTTAAAGAAATGAGGAAACTCAAGTCATCGTCTCCGTCTCCACCTCCGATCTTATTACCAGGCATATTTAGGATACGGAGATCCTGTAATCTTCCCAAATTTTTAGGCATGGGTCCACTAAAATTATTTAAAGAAAAATCAACTATAGCAAGTCCTGAAGCATTGGGTAATGAAACTGGTATCGGTCCCGTAAATGCATTTTTTCCAAAGAGAAGATATTCGATATTAGGAAGGGTGAGACCTAGATTGGGTGGAAGGTTTCCGTGAAGTCGGTTATCTACCACGGTGAAACCAAGGATGGATGAGATGTTGTAAAGCGATGGTGGAATGACACCCGACAGTTTATTTGAAAAGATTTCAAGAAATACTAACTTCACTAGCTGTCCTAATTCATCTGGAATGCTTCCTTCCAAACTGTTATCTGGTAGAGAGAGAGTAATAAGAGAGGAGAGGTTCCCGAGTGGTGGTGGGATGTTGCCGATGAGATTGTTACGACCGAAATCCAACCACGTAAGCTTTGACAGAGAACTAAGCTTGGCGGGAATTCTCCCCCGAGTTTGTTACTATATAAATGGATGGATCTGATTTCCGAGCAGTGGGACAGGTTTTCAGGGATTCCTCCTTCTAGACGGTTAAAGGTCAGATCAAGAAGACGAAGCCGGAAGAGCCGGCCAATATCACGTGGGATTTCGCCATGGAAGCTGTTACTCGTGAAGTTGATATCCCTGAGGAAGGAGAGGTTTGCTAGGTGAGGTGATATGGTCCCCACCAATCTGTAGGCCCAAAGATTCAAAGCGGTTACCCTTTGAGGATGCCGGCGACCGCATGTGACTCCTACCCAGTTGCAGAAATGGAGGGAATCGTTCCACGAGCTGAAGACCCGGAAAGGATCTTGGGATATCCGATCCTTGAATGCGATCAAGGCGAGTCTATCCGTCTCATTTCCAAAGACGGGGGACCCGATTCCTCCACCGTTGATGCATGGGAAAAGGAAGGAAAGGATGAGTAATGACGAAAATGGCCTGGGACTTACGAGTCTAAGCTCCATACTTCTTGTTAATGGGAGGGCTACAGAGAAAGAAAACCAAAGAAAGAGCAGTAGCTTCTTGTGGTTGGTTGCTTTCAAACCTTCGTCCTTTTATAAGGAGTGCGGATCGTCTGTTTTGAAAGGAATTTCGGTGCCTTTCTTTTTATTGGTACACGTCAGAACCGATGACATGCATCCGCTGACATCATCTTAGAAAAGTTAAAATAAAAAAAATGCAAATACATCAGGATGCATTTACGTATTTCCGCGTTCGTCATTCTCTCGCACCGGAATTACCGCATAACACGTATACGGAATGTTTTAACGGGAAGCGGATTGGCTGGTGTAGATACGTGGCGCTCGTCGAGCTCCGAGTTGTAAGAACGGTTTAAAGGAGATAAAGTTACATGCCCACAATGATGTATTTATTATATCCACACGGTTCATTCATTTTTCGAGATCATTTTAGAGCATTATACAAAAAAAGAATCATTTCCAAAGTTAAATAGACCACACCAAAAATAGCTGCGAAGATAATGACTTTCACCGTCCAAAAATTTATAGGGCCACCATAACATTTATTTTCCATCCAATCTATTAATAAGGTCGCAAACACATGGATGAAGAGAAAAAACAAATTTCATATTAATCCGGAACATCCGTGATCCGAAAAGAGTTTTAATGGTAGACGTTCAATCCCCCGTTACTTTTTGGAGTGTGGTCCAATTGATCTTTTGATCTGTCTTATTTTTTGGCTCCAGCCTTAAGGCAAGCTCACTAAATGGATAGACATTATAAATATAACACATACCTCAGAATAATAGGAGTCACAAAACTTGCTGACATTAATACACCAGCTATATAACTGGTGTGTGGTACACCAGGCAATTCGCTTCTGTTTTAACGCATGAAACTTTTGTGAGCCCCACCATAATGTATGTTCTAGGGGGGCACATGAAGAGATGGATAGTAATTGAAAAAAAAAAAAAGAAGAAGAGATGAGCAGTGGTACCTGTAGCTCATTGGCACATGTGGGGCACAAGAGAAGATGGATGGTATCATATGTACCACATTAATTAATATATGCCACATAGTGGCACATGTGGGGCATAATCAAGGATGGATGATGGCTCAGGCAGATTTGAGTGTTGTAGACTCAATTTTGGGGAACTGCAGAAGCACTTAGAGATGAATCAGACAGATTATTTCAATCGCACAACTAAGTTCAAACACAAACAAATCAAATTTTATGTGGAAAAACTCTTGTGGGAAAAAAACCACGACATAAAGCGACAGTAATGCACTATGAAAGCATAAAATTACAAGAGATATAAATTACCTGATTCGAACAAACCTTGGATCTCCCTTACAAGCCCTTGAAACCTTTATAAACAAATTAGAAAGCCCTAAGATTCCTCCTATTCTCGATTACACCCACATATATACAACATCTATGAGAATCACAATCGAAATAAGAAATAAATCCCAATTTGGGGCCGTGATCCCTCGGTGGTGAGGTGGTGCAAGACGGATGAGGGCAGGGTGAAAATGAACGTTGATGGTTTAGCTTGTGGGAACCCTGGTGCATCTGGGGAGGCGGTGTTTGAGTGGAAGTGGCAAGGAATTTCTCTTCGCCTTCTCATCAGGTTATGAGTTCGGTTATAATTCTAGGGCTGAAGTGTATGCATTGCTGGAGGGGATTTCCTTATGCATAGAAAAAGGTTTTTCAAGGATTCTAATAGACTTGTTCAAATAGGATGGCCCTCCAAGGTGTGGTTTCTAGTATGCGTGGGTTCAGGTTTCCTCACTCCAGCGTTAGGTTAAGGATTTCGTTCTCCGCTAGAGAATTGAATGGGGTGGCAGATGGTCTGGCCCGCCTGCATGAGAGAATTCTAGTTGCACCATATTTTTTCTTCTCCTTCCGACCTTCCCCAATTGAACCGGGGGTCTCTCTTTCTGGACCAGGAGGGGCTTGGTAGTCTCAGGTGGGGTTAAGG